>JAXIVD010003907.1:25000-32500 GCA_036785275.1 Cancer borealis
CACATTCTTACCTCAACTAGATGGATGACGATCTACCTTAGTATATAGTAATAGTAGTAGTAGTAGAAGTAGCAATAGTAGTAATAATAGTAGTAGGAACACGCGCTAACAACAACAACAACAGCAACAGCAACAGCACCAACAACAGCAACAGCACCAACAGGAATCCCTTAGCGAATCCAGTTTAACTTTGGTTTCTAAGGATTCTTGGCCCAGTGTAGGTGAGGGGGGTGAGAGGGAAAACAAGCCCACCGCTATTCATCCCAAACCCTCGCACGACGACCTGTTTGCAGACCGGATGGAGCTTATGTGGTCAAGTTTTTCTCCCCTTTGCTGTGTATGAGGGCGTGGTGTGGGGTGGCATGTGGTGTGGTGTGGTGGGGATGTGCCTCCTCTATTCTGGTGCCGCTGCCATGATATCCTACATGTATCCTACCGGCATCCTACCTCCTCCTCCCTTCTCTCCTTCTCTCCCTTCAACGTCCTTCGAGGCAAGAGTGTGTTGGTTGAATCAAGAACGAGAGTAAAATAACCTCGGAAGTATGTGATATATATTCATTTAATTTTTTTTTATATATCTGATCGCAGTTATGAATAAATGAATTGAATGTCTTCCTAAGAAAATAACATAACGTAACAAACAAATAAGCACGCACGAAAAGACATGAATAAGTACTTTAGATCAATGAATAATGCAAAGGAACATGAAACCACTACCACCACCACCACCACCACTACTACTACCACCAATACCACCACCACCACCACCACCACCACCACCACCACCACCACTACCACCAATGCAACAACACAATCAATACACACACACTTACACAACAGCAATAACATTAACAAGTAAAGTATTCAACAGCATCAAAGGGAATAAGAGTCACGTACAGTATAGGAAGGAGGCAACAGGAGAGAGAGAGAGAGAGAGAGAGAGAGAGGGAGCGAGAGAGAGAGAGAGATAGATAACAAGATGTGCATTGCAGGTTTCTTTTTTTTTTTGCATTAGTGTACAACTATGCACTACGTGAGTCTCTGATTGGATCATAGCACGGTCCCCTTGCCCTCCCTAATCCTCTATCTCCCCGCCCCCTCCTCACACCTTCATCTCCTCCTCCTCCTCTTCCTCCTCCTCCTCTATGTCACGTTTGTTAACTCCGGTAGTACAAAGGGAGGAGGAGGAGAAGAGAAGGAGGAGGAGGAGGAGGAGAAGGAAGAGGAGGTAAGAGAGGAGCGTGTAAGGTTATTGAGTACTGTTGTTGCTGCGTGTTTGTGTGTATGTATGTGTGTGTGTGTGTGTGTGTGTGTGTGTGTGTGTGTGTGTGTGTGTGTGTGTGTGTGTGTGTGTGTGTGTGTGTGTGTGTGTGTGTGTGTGTGTGTGTGTGTGTGTGTGTGTGTGTGTATCTGTGTGTGCGTTTGTGAAATTGTGTGTGTGTACTGAACTTACAGTAATCCAATAACCATGATTTACTGTTAGTTGAAGGTCTTTTATTATTTTTTCTTTTTTCTACATTGATTTTCCTCGGTTACAAGAAAGAGCAGAGCAGCTCACGAATGTATGTTGGTTTGAATAACTTATACACTACTACAAGCTCACTCGGTATGCATAAATGGCTTCAGAGGATGTTAAACTATTATTCATAACTTAAAATCATCGTGAAGGAGGTGTGGTGGGGGAAGAAGGCTTTTCAGCTTGCCTTCCTATCTTCGTTGTATATAAATCAAGATTGGTTTTCATTACTATTTACTCTGTGTGTGTGTGTGTGTGTGTATGTATGTGTGTGTGTGTGTGTGTGTGTGTGTGTGTGTGTGTGTGTGTGTGTGTGTGTGTGTGTGTGTGTGTGTGTGTGTGTGTGTGTGTGTGTGTGTGTGTGTGTGTGTGTGTGTGTGTGTGTGTGTGTGTGTGTGTGTGTGTATGTATGTGTGTGTGCTGGAAGACCGGAGTTCAATACTGAGGTTAATGGAGGAAGAAACATTAATATAACTTATGGTAGAGTTAGTTCTCCCTCCGCCTTGCACTCTACATCACTCCACCAACACCACATCACTCCACATCAATCCACCAAAACCACATCACAACATCACAACATTACTGGGGAAAAAAAGAGAGAGAAAAAAAACCTTAGTGTGTGATATAACAGAAGGCGGAAGCAATGAAACGTTTTGTCACTAGTAGATGAGGGTGTGCAGTGTCGTTATCGTTTATTTTATTGTTATTTGACACGTTGGTGGCTGTTATTGTTCGTGTTGTGTTGCCGTGCAGCTTAACTTGGCGAGGCGAGGCGGCGTGGACATTATGTAATAGTAGTAGTAGTAGTAGTAGGGGCGTTGTGCATGAGGTTGTCTGCCTTACTTACTTGCTTAGGTGTAAATAAGTAACTAAGTAAATAAGTAAGTGTATAGTGATAGCAGTAATAATAGTAGTGAGGAAAATTAAGACAAGTTGTCTTCCTTGTAATTAATGTAACACGGAACATAGTAACATTGTATCATGTTTTGTAATACGTAGTGGTGTATGTATGTGTGTATGTATATGTGTGCGTGCTTTACTCACACATACACATACACACACACACGAAAAAAGAAGAAAAGAGAGATACCTCGTGCGATCCTTGTACTCTTCCGCGTGATGCAAGACGCTTTCAACCCTAAATGAGCAGCTTCTGGCCATCAGTAAACACCCTTCTAATCCCTGCAAGCCCCTACCCACTCACTCCTTTTCCTCCCACCTCCTCGTGCACACACATTCCCCCTCATTTCTACTTCCCACCGTCCCTCCTGACCCTACTCGCGCTCTCTCTCCCTCGCATTCTCTCCCCTCACTCCCTCACACCCTCATCCCTTCACTCTCTCTCCCGTCACACCCTCTCCCCTTGCTTCCTCACTCTTCCTAGGGTCTCCTCGGTTACCTGTGGCTAAGAACACGCTTCCACCTCCCCCTTCACCGCCCGCATACCTACTCTACTCCTCCACCTTCCTGCTAGCTCAGTGCAATATAATCCTCCCGTCTCACTAGCTTCTTGTTATGTATGGTAGTCTTAACCCCCGCTGATCCACCGCGAACATTACTACTACTACTACTACTACTACTACTACTACTACTACTACTACTACTACTACTACTACTACTACTACTACTACTACTACTACTACTACTACTACTACTACTACTACTACTACCTACATCTGCACCTCATACCTCTACCACAAGGAATATTGATGCGGTTTTGTTTAATCTGACCAAACGACGAAGAGGCAATGACGCTAACCCGCCTCGCCTCACCTGCTCATAATTACTGGCAGGTACACACGGGGGCAGCGGGCTGTTTGGAGGCCAGGTGTTGCTATGGGGTGGCGGCTTTGTCAAGGTGGGCGTGTGAGTGTGAGTGTGTGGTTGTGTATGTGTGTGTGTGTGTGTGTGTGTGTGTGTGTGTGTGTGTGTGTGTGTGTGTGTGTGTGTGTGTGTGTGTGTGTGTGTGTGTGTGTGTGTGTGTGTGTGTGTGTGTGTGTGTGTGTGTGTGTGTGTTTGGATGTGTGTCCGCAGCTGTCAGGGGAAAGTGTATGTGTGCGTGTGTGTGTGTGTGTGTGTGTGTGTCTGTGTGTGTGTTCTGTGTAGATAGTCACGTGTACTGTACTTTTGTAGGTGATTGTACTCGTAGTTGCATAAATGGTGGATGAAACGTGTGGAGGATGAAGGACTTAGCATGTGGATGACAGACTAGGAGTGACGGATGTACAGTACACGTTAAGGAAAAGTGGATGTGTGGTGTTTAGTGGTTGTGCTGTATACGTATGTGTATGTATGTGTATGTGTATTTGTGTGAGTGTGTGTGTGTGTGTGCGTGTGTGTATGTGTGGTGAGTGTACGTAACCCATAGCATTTTATAGCGTGTCGTGAATAGTGGTTGAACCAGAGTGAATATCAATCAATTATTTTTTTCTCTTTTTTTTTTATTAGTTAACGAAATGGCGCCACAAAATTACAAACATGGATGGCTGATTACATAAAGGTGACTGAGATAATGAAAGGTGTTAATTTGAACGAACATAAGAAATAAAGTTCATAAGTAAATGTATAATAATATTTGAATTGGTTTTGTCGTTGACCTTGAGAAGTACAAGAAACGTAGTAAAAAAGTAGGTTAATAATAATAATAAGTGACACAAGGACCTTTTAAACACGTGTTGAATAAATGTATGAAAATAAATGAATAAAATCACACATTATATAACAAAAACAAATGCAAAAAAAAAAATGGTAATTCTCTCTTGACAACAATATCAAACACACACATACAAACACACACATAAACACACACACAAAAACATACACTAATAATAACAACAATAACAGTAATAAAACGGTAACATTACTAATACATCCTGGCCTTGTTTTTATCCATCATACTTAACTTCACGACTCCATTGTTACCTGTCAGAACCACACCTGTTGAGAATCAGTGTACATGCATACATACATACATACATACATACATGGGCGCAAGCTTTTCATAGGTAGAAACAAATACAAACACAAACACAAACACACACACACACACACACACACACACACACACACACACACACACACACACACACACACACACACACACACACACACACACACACACACACACACACACACACATACACACATACACACACACACACACACACACACACACACACACACACACACACACACACACACACACAAACACAAACACCTACTCGTGATTTCATGTTTGTTCTTCCACTTCCTGTGACGCTAAGAATAGTTTGTCACATTGTAATTTTCTTTTTTCATTCTCTCTCTCTCTCTCTCTCTCTCTCTCTCTCTCTCTCTCTCTCTCTCTCTCTCTCTCTCTCTCTCTCTCTCTCTCTCTCTCTCTCTCTCTCTCTCTCTCTCTCTCTCTCTCTCTCTCTCTCTCTTTATCCAGGTATGCCGCGCCAGTCACCCTCACCTGACGGGCAGCTAATTAATATTTACCTGTGCACTGAGCTGTGGTTACCTCGACCTTGAAAACGGCGAAGTGATGCAGGGAATTGAGAAGAGAATGGAGAGAGAGAGAGAGAGAGAGAGAGAGAGAGAGAGAGAGAGAGAGAGAGAGAGAGAGAGAGAGAGAGAGAGAGAGAGAGAGAGAGAGAGAGAGAGAGAGAGAGAGAGAGAGAGAGAGAGAGATAAGATATAAGAGAGAGGTATCCAAATAGATAATCAGACGAACAGACATCCAGATAGTACAGACAGAAAGACACACAGACAGACAGACAGCAGACAGAAAACTTATAAAATGTTCCAGTGAGTATTTTCTGTTATCACGTAGTTGTGTTTTCAGGAATTTTCTGCAACTTTTTACTTTATCTCTTCCTGCATATTTGAGGGAGAAAAAAGTGTGTGTGTATGTATGTGTGTGTGTGTGTGTGTGTGTGTGTGTGTGTGTGTGTGTGTGTGTGTGTGTGTGTGTGTGTGTGTGTGTGTGTGTGTGTGTGTATATGTGTGTGTGTGTGTGTGTGTGTGTGTGTGATATCTACAAATCCTTCTTGAAATATAAAGGAAAAATTTATATAAAGGAATTTTCTTTAATAACCTTGTTCCTTATTCCTCTTTTTATCATTTATCTTTCTCTTATTAAATATCGTACACTTATCATTATCATTAGTTTCTGTTATCTATGCTTCTTCCTGCTCCCTTATTTATTGTTTATTACTTTTTCATTTCCTTGTTATTGTTTGGTTATCGTTATGTATTCACTTTCATTCATTCATTCTTGTTCACCTTTTCTTCCTTCGTTTCTGTTTGGAGTAATTGCTACTTTTTTTTTTCTCTCTCTCTCTGTCACTTTTCATATTTCCTTCATTCTCCTCCATACTTATCTCCCCCTCCTCCTCCTCCTCCTCCTCCTCCTCCTCCTCCTCCTCCTCCTCCTCCTCTTCCTCCTCCTCCTCATCGTCGTCGTCTCCCCCAGTCATCATCTACCGTTATTTCCTCTTGTTCTACTACCAAGTGTGTGACCTTTGACCCCGCCTCCTTGACCTCTCACAGCGGTCACTATGCGGTCCATTTTCCTTGTAATTTAGCACAAGGTTCCGGGTGTCAGTGTCAGCTGCTTTGGGGGGGAGGGGAGGGGAGGGGACGTGATACGGTGAGAAGGGAAGGATGGAAATGCAGGAGGAGGAAGGTTGGGAGGGGAGAAGAGGAGAAGGGTTGGGAGGGGAAGGCTTGAGGTGGAAGGAGGGGAGAAGAGAGGAAGGGTTGGGACGGGGAAGGGTTGGGGAGGGGAAGGTCTTGTGAGAGTTGTGTTTTGTCAATTTCATAGTTTTTTTTTTTTTTTTTTTTTCTGGTGAGGCTCTTGGGAAAAGGAGGAGGAGGAAGAGGAAGAAGAGGAAGAGGAGGAGGAAGAGTTTTAGGTATGTTTAACTAGATCTACTGAAATTTTTTTTTAAGGTAGAACTAACGGAGCAAATAATAATAATGATAACAAAAATAATATCAATGATAATAATAATGATAATAATAATAATAATGATAATAATAATAATAATAATAATAATAATAATAATAATAATAATAATAATAATAATAATAATAATAATAATAATAATAATAACAATAATAATGCTACCAACAGTAATATTTTTTTTCACTTTACATTTCTACAAAGAATAATATTTTTGAATTTTCAAAGGAACATTTTTTCCTTCCTTGAATTTCTCGTCCTTGATGAAGTTTACAGAAGGAAAAAAAAGTAGCACATTTTCTTCTCATTTCTTATATTCTCTTTTTATTCTCTTTCCTCCCTCCTTCCTTCCTCCTTCTTCGCCTTCCACCATCTATTCATCCATCATCATTTTCTACTTTCGTCCTTGTCTTTCTCGTTTTTATATACATCTGTCATCCTCTTATTCCTCTTATTTAACGGTGTTCTCCTCTTTCTCCCTTTCTTGAATTATTTTCTTAACGGTAACTTTGCTAATGATTTTTTTTTCCATTTCTCTATATATAATTTTTTCTCTTTCATTCCCTTTTTCTTGCAGTTTTCATCCACCTTTTTTTTTATGTGATATTTTTTTACAATGTATTTTTGGTTTATGCATCTGATATATCGTTATTTTTTGGCATTTATTTTGTTTCCATGTTCTTTCTCTTTATTATTATTATTGTTATATTGTTTATGTGTTGGAACAATTTTTATTGATTTTTATAACCATTTTTGTGGTTGTCATTATTTTCTGTTCGTGTTTATTGTCTACTGAATTTTTTTTTCTCTGTATTTTACGTTGCACGATTTTATTCTTATATTTTATATTATACTTATATATTATTTCATTTTTTTAGTATACGTGTTATGTCTTTAATTTTTTTGGTTTTTTTTTCTTCTATATATGACTTCCTTTCTAAAATCGTGGTGCATCATTATGTTGAAAATAACTAGCCATCATGAAAATAAAAGACACACACACACACACACACACACACACACACACACACACACA
>JAXIVD010003907.1:37500-40865 GCA_036785275.1 Cancer borealis
GTTTGTTTCCTTGTAATTTGGTGGATGTTAGTACGTAATGCTATTGTAAAGTGACGGTTATTTATCTTGGTAATAATGCGGAGTAATAGCGAGACTAGACAATAAAAGAGGAAATAAAAACTATAAATGAAAGAAGTTTTAAGATAGTGAAAAGCAGAAAACTCACACTTTAGTCATACCACAAATAAATAAATAAATAAATATATAGCAAACAAAAAATAAAGTGAAATAAATAAGTAAATAAATAAAAATAAATAAATAAATAATACTACACGAACACGTACCAAGCAAATTTCCATATTGTAGAAACTAAACACAACTGCAATCGATCCAACAGAAGCAACAACACAAAAGAACAATCAGAAAAACAATAAAACGACTTACACCTGCAATGAACGAAGCAACCAATGGAGGCATGACACACCTTTATGAGGGAGAGGGGGGGGAGAGGGGGAAAGAGAGCAGGTGCGTGGGAGTGGATGGAGATGACCTTGAAGCCTTGCAGAGGGAGGGAGGGAGGGGGAAAGGTAAGTAGGAAGAAGGAAGGGATATATATGAAGGGAAGGTGCGTTATATCAGCATAAAACACCTCGAATAATTTAGTAATACAGTAGTAATAGAATTCCTTGTTCATATATGATAGGAAAGGAAATGCAAGAGAGAGAGAGTGAGAGAGAGAGGAGGAAGAGAAGTAGGAAGAGTAGCAAGAGAAAGAGGAAGAGAAAGCGGAGGAGGAGGAGGAAGAAGGAATAATAATATAGGAAGAGTCAAAGGGAAAGAAAGAAAGTAGGTAGGAAGGGAATGTAGTTAATAAATTTTTTCTCTTTTTAAACATTTCTTGAAGGTCTTACATGGGATCACTCCACTAATTTAACTCCCTCCGACTCACCTACATGAAAGGTATGCAACGTGGCCCACCCTCCCTTACCCTCCTAATTCCCCTACCTTCCCCTCTCTCTACCCCTTCACCTACCCCCTACAACCCCTCCTTCCCCCATCTCCCTTTCCCCTTCCTTCCCCTTTGCCTATTGATAAAAAACCTATCTTAACTTAACGTACCTAAGCTAATTATCACCCCCTTTTTTTTAGGTCTTAATTTTTTTTTCTTTCTCTTTTTATTCTCTCTCTCTCTCTCTCTCTCTCTCTCTCTCTCTCTCTCTCTCTCTCTCTCTCTCTCTCTCTCTCTCTCTCTCTCTCTCTCTCTCTCTCTCTCTCTCTCTCTCTCTCTCTCTCTTCTGGTATTTGAAGGTCGGTGCTAAGCTAATCAAATGTTATCTAGTCACTGACTCTACATTTTTTTTTTCTTTTTTTTCTCTAATTGAAGAGTAACATGACTGTCTTTTTTTTTTTTTTTTTTTTTCAATTCCACTCAACACCAAAAAAATGATGTTAACTTTCGTCGCATTTTTCGTAGTATTAAAAAAAAAAAGTAAAAAGATGAAAAAAAAAGAAAAAAAAAAATAGATGGAATGTAGGGGAGGTAAAAAAAAAGAGTTAAAAAAAAATAAAGATGTACAGATGGAAGAGGAGGAGGAGGAGGAGAGGAGGAGGAGGAGGAGGAGGAGGAGGAGGAAGAGTAAGATGAATCAATCGATGGAGACACTTGGAGAGAGGTAGAGAGGGAGGGAAAAAAGGACGGTGAGTAAAAGAAGATAAAAAAAAAAGAGAGAGAAGAGGCGGGAATTAATACATGGGAAGAAAGGAAGGAGAGGAAGAAGAAGAAGAAGAAGAAGAAGAAGAAGAAGAAGAAGAAGAAGAAAGAAGAAGAAGAAGAAGAAGAAGAAGAAGAAGAAGAAGAAGAAGAAGAAGAAGAAGAAGAAGAAGAAGAAGAAGAAGAAGAAGAAGAAGAAGAAGAAGAAGAAGAAGAAGAAGAAGAAGAAGAAGATGAAGAAGAAGAAGAAGAAGATGAAGAAGAAGAAGAAGAAGAAAAAGAAGAAGAAGAAGAAGAAGAAGAAGAAGAAGAAGAAGAAGAAGAAGAAGAAGAAGAAGAAGAAGAAGAAGAAGAAGAAGAAGAAGAAGAAGAAGAAGAAGAAGAAGAAGAAGAAGAAGAAGAAGAAGAAGAAGAAGAAAGAAGAAGAAGAAGAAGAAGAAGAAGAAGAAGAAGAAGAAGAAGAAGAAGAAGAAGAAGAAGAAGAAGAAGAAGAAGAAGAAGAAGAAGAAGAAGAAGAAGAAGAAGAAGAAGAAGAAGAAGAAGAAGAAGAAGAAGAAGAAGAAGAAGAAGAAGAAGAAGAAGAAGAAGAAGAAGAAGAAGAAGAAGTAAAAATGATACACTGCAGAGGATGAGGAAGTGATAATAGTAAGTGATAATAGTGGTGATGATGCTGATGATGATAATGATAATGATGATAATGATGATGTCAAAGAAGAAAGAAGAACAACAACACAATCAATAAATAAAAAATAAAATACAAATAGACGATAAAGACAAAAAATAAGGAAGACAAAACATCAAGAAAAGGAAATATACATCTTGATAAACAAAATTTAAAAGAAGAATAACTCTCTCTCTCTCTCTCTCTCTCTCTCTCTCTCTCTCTCTCTCTCTCTCTCTCTCTCTCTCTCTCTCTCTCTCTCTCTCTCTCTCTCTCTCTCTCTCTCTCTCTCTCTCTCTCTCTCATACACACTCTCTCTCCCTCTCTCTAGTAATTAAATGAAATCATGACGCACACTTCCCCTCCATCCCTCCCTTTTTCTCCCTCTCCCTCCTCCCTCCCTCCCACCTATCCCCTATTCTCTCCCATCCTCCCTTCATCCCCTTCGTACCCAGGCCTCGCTATTTTTACGTGTCCGCCTTAAAAAGAGTGTGTAGGTGACCGTCCTCTGCTTACCCAATTTTTTCCTCGTTGAGAGAGAGGGAGAGAGAGAGAGAGAAAGAGAGAGAGAGAGAGAGAGAGAGAGAGAGAGAAAAAAGAAGAAAAAAAAGAAGAGAGGTATGGATTCTCTCACTCCCTCCCTTTCTAGGCTTAATCTCATACGTGACACTTAACAACCTAATTACACTTGTTTACAAATCCACTTTATCAATCCGCGTCGTTCCAGTCACTCCACATGACTCTATCCTTCCACATGGCCTTGGTTCCTCCCTTTGATTCCTGCCGCCTCCTCCTCCTCCTCCTCCTCCTCCTCCTCCTCTTCCTCTTCTTCCTCCTTCTTCCTCCTCTCCTTCTTCCATCGCAATCCACTCCTGACAACAAAGTATTTCGATGTGGATTTTTAAGGTGGATAAAAAAATAATGAAAATAAAGTGGAGCAAAGGTACAAGTTTAGTTTGTTTTGTATAAGAAAGCTAACTTGTTTTTTTATCTTTTTTTTTTTTTCTCTCTCTCCTCCAGTATTTTTTTTTTTTTTTTTTTATTATTTACTAA
>JAXIVD010003908.1:0-15000 GCA_036785275.1 Cancer borealis
GTGTTATGATCCAGAAAAATGAAGGACCTGCGTGATGTGTTTGAACTGCTCCAAGAGCTGTCCGATGCTTCAAACCCTAAGGTAAAATTTGTCACAGATACGCATAAAAAAATACCATCCATGAACATGGAACTGATTGCACCCATTCTTTGTAATCTTACAGAGGAAATACATAAGATAAATGAAGCTTTGCCAAAAATAACTCATGTAAGGACTGAAGTATATAATACTACTGATGCTGTGAGACAGTTTAGAGTGGATATGACGCAACTACATAATAAATACTCAAAAGCAATAATGGGACTAGAAGAAGCCAATAAAGATATCAGTTTGGGCGAAATAAATGTATTTGAGAACCTAACATAGTAAAGACTAACTCAAGTAAGTGAAGCAGCTCGAAAACCTACCCAAAGCGAATCACAACAACAGGCAGTTCGCTCATCTTTGATCCACTCAGAGGATATGCGATCTTCACTTGAAAAAACACCAGTAAGACACAACCACATCATATGAATGCTGTAACAAGAATAGTTGAGAGTACTACTCAGAGTGAACACCAGCAATACGTTCATGGATCACTCATGTTGTACTCGGATGCTTTGAACCTTTCACCTGAGAGAAACGTTATTGAGCATTCATCACACTCCATGAATCCCTTAACTGAGACACATCATAACTAACTTTGAAGCCTTTGATCGGGTAAGCCTTACCCAATCAAAGGCTATGAATCCTTACCAGCTAAGGATTCATAGCACTGCAAGAAGAGGTCAGAGCGAGCCATAGCGAATAACACCACCAACAGGACAAGGTCGAGGAATAGCACGAGGACGAGCAGACACAGGGGGTTTGAGTGAGTCTTTTATTCGAGCAGATAATGCCTCCACGGACCGGAAGAGGACGAATGCAACTTCGGAACTCAGGCATTTGGGAATACAGAGGCCTCCAGAAGCAAATCTTTCCCTGAATAATGACCAAAACGGCTGGACCGAGGTGAATAAACGACGTGAGACTCATAAAGATTAAGACAGAGGAGTAAGAAGCACCGGGAAAGGTATCGGTGGGCAGATGAGAGCTGTCAGAAGCACAGTAGATGTCTTCCTGGTTGGTTGGTTGGTTGTCTATCGTGTCCTCATCTAGGAGACACAAGGACTCTCTAGAGCCTTCCTGGACCATGTTGATCTCAGTGTTACCAGAAAATAACAAGTAAACATATTAAGGATCATTTTGATATAAATGTTTTAAACATTGAACAACTAGATATTGAATGCCCTATTTTTAATGCATTTGAAATATGAGTTCTTATTATCAGAGAGAGATTATCTTTTTAACCTAGATAATTAGCCAGATGACATGGTCCTTGATAAGTTTTATAGCAGTAAACCTGGTTTAGGTAAAATCATTTTATTCTTTTTCTGTGGTTTTCTATCTTATTAACTATGGATATAAATGTTTGTAGTTTTAATTGTGACCCCTTAAGAATATATATATATATATATATATATATATATATATATATATATATATATATATATATATATATATATATATATATATATATATATATATATATATATATATATATATATATAGTTAGGCAGTTATGTGAATATTCTTTTGAATTTATATTTCTTCAGGAAACTTTATTAGTGGGTGACAATCTCGGTTTTCTTGAACATATACATGATAAGTATGAAGGTATAGGTGTAATACTATTTCTCTTGATTTCTGCAACATTCGTAGCCTTACATCTAATTTCCAATCTGTGGAGCACCATCTCTCCTCCACTAAACCTCATCTGCTCTTCCTAACTAGTTGTCTGTGGTCACTGACAGTAACCCCTTCTCTGTTCCCTTCTACTTTCTCTATCCTCATTTTCAATCCAAAGATGGCTGTTGCACATATGTGCGTAACAACATTACTTGCTCTCGTGCCCACAATCTTGAATATTTAGAATTTTCTACCACCTGACTTGAATGTCACTCTCTTATTAAATACATCTGTGCTATATATTTTTCACCTAATTCCTCTGAATATGTAAAATTCTTTGACTATATAACTTACAAAGTCAATTACATTCTATCTCACTTTTCTTATGCTGAGATCTCCATTTTAGGGGATTTCAATGTTCACCACCAGCGTTGGCTTTCATCATCTTTTACTGAGCAATCTGGTGAACAAGCCTTCAACTTTGCTATCCTCCATGACCTAGAGTAGCTGGTGCAGTTCCCTACCTGTATCCGTGACTGCCTGTGAGACAAGCCCTATATTTTTTATATTTTCTTAACTTCCCACCCTTCAGTTTACTCTGTTAAACTTTCCTCTCCGTTGGGCTTCTCTGATCACAATCTTATTTCCGTTACCTGTTCCAGTGGAGCCTCAGGATCTGCCTAAGCGGAGGTCCTTCTGGCATTTTCAACTCTGCTAAGTGGGGGGACCTAAGGCAGTACTATTCAGATTTTCCTTGGGATGATTATTGCTTCCATATCAGAAATCTTTCTCTTTGTGCCGAACCCACAACAGAGGTTATTATCGCTTGCATAGAGTTATACATTCCTCATACATTCTCTAATACTAAGCTAAAAAGCCATGATTTAACTCTGCTTGTTCGCATGCTGTCAAAGATAGAGAGGCGGTTCACAAACAGTACCGTAACCATCCATCTGCTAAATTTCATGCCCTTTATATCTCTGGCAGTAATCATGCCAAATCTATTATCCAGCTTACTAAAAACTTTTTCATCAATAGAAAATGTCAAAATCTTTTTAATTTTAACTTTTCTCGTGATTTCTGACATCTAGCCAATAATATCACGAACAATTTTACTTCTTCATCCTTTCCTTCTTTACTTCAACGAGATGGCTCCACAACTGTCTTTTCTTTCTCTAAAGCTGAACTCTTCGCTCAAACCTTTGCTACCAAGTTTATTTTTGATGATACTGGGCATATTCCTCCTACTTCTCCATCCTCTGATCACGTTTTCCATGCATTCTCGTCTTGATTCTCGGAAAGCTTACGTTCCGGATGGAGTCCCTCGTGCTGCTCTCAAAAACTGTGCTTCCGAACTCGCTCCCTGCTTGGTCAAACTCTTTTGTCTGTGTCTTTTTACTTCTACCTATCCTTTTTGCTGGAAGTCTGCTTACATTCAACCTGTCCTTAAAAAGGGTGACCGCTAATATATTCAAACTACCGCTCTATAGCTTTGATTTCCTACTTTTCTAAAGCCTTTGAGACTGTCTTTAATAAGAAGATAGTGTGGCATCTATCAGCTCACAACCTTCTCTTTGATTGATAGTATAGGTTCCGGAAAGGCCGGTCTACTGATGATCCTGCTTTTCTAACTGAATCTCTGTCATCCTCTTTTAGGGACTTCAGTGAAAACTTTGCTGTCGGCCTTGACATATTAAAAGCCTTCGATAGAGTTTGGCATAAATCTTTGATTTCTAAACTACTCTCATTCTCTCTGTACCTTCATCTCCAGTTTCTTTCTGACCGTTCGATTGCTGCTGTAGTGAACGGTCATTGTTCTTCCGCTAAAACTATCACCAATGCTGTTCCTCGTGGCTTTGTCTTATCACCAACTCTCTTTCTATTATTCATCAATGATCTCCTAAATCTGACTCAATGCCATATCCACTCCTATGCTGATGACACCATCTTACCATTTTTCAACGTCGTACAACAGACGCCCAACCCAAAAAAAATTAAGTGATTCAAGGCCAGATATTATAGGATGCTTAACTTCTGATCTTTTCCTAGTATCTGCTTGGGCAGAGCAAACCTGGTTTTGTTCATTGCTTCAAGAACCCAATTTCTACAAATATCTATTTGACATAACCTTCCAGATAACTATCCCCTCTTCTTCACTAACAGTGAACTGCCTCTGTCATCCACATTAAAGATAATCGGTCCATCCTTTACTAAAAATCTAAACTGGCAATTTCATATACTCTTGCTAAATCAGTTTTCAAGAAGCTAGATATCCTTTGGCGTTTGTGTCCATTTTTCTCTCTCTCCCAGCTGTTTTGATTATCCGCCCATGTATGGAGTATGGTTCTCATGTCTAGGGGGGGGGGGGGTATTCAACTCACACAGTTTTACTAATCAGGGTGGAGTCTAAAGCTTTTCGTCTCATCAACTTTCCTCTTCTAACTGACTGTCTTAATTCTTTAAGTCACCGACGCAATGTTCCATCTTTATCTCTTTTCTACCGCTAGTTTCATGCTGACTGCTCTTCTGAACTAGCTAATTGCATGCCTTCACCGCGGCCTCGCTGCACAAGACTTTCTATTTTTTCTCATCTTCTGTTCATCTTTCTAATGCAAGAGTTAACCAGTATCTACGCTCTTACATACCTTTTTTTTTTTACCCGTAGCGTCAGTAGGCTTCAGGAAGGCCTTAGATGGTTGGCCTCCACCCGTTGATAGCGCGGGTTAGATTTTTGAAGTGACGCCTCGTTTCTTATTGAGTGGCTCATGCTGCCAGCGGAAGCTCTTCTTGCATATAGCATTGCAGTCCCGGCGAGGATAGTGTTATGGTAGCATATGGGTGATTTTAGGCCACTCGGCTGTAGTAGCAAAGAAAAGTAGCCAGCACGTGCAGGGGCTCGAACGCGGGACCCTGAGCTGATAACTACTAGGCTACTGCCTCCCCAATTGGTAAACCCTGGAACTCTTCCTGTGTCTGTTTTTCCACCTATCTATTACTTAAACGCTTTCAAAAGAGGAGTGTCAAGACACCTCTACTGCTTAACTGGACCTCCACCCCTAGCTTTTATTTCTCCTACTGTCCTCTTTACAGGGTCTGGCGTCAAGCAGGATTTTTTTTAATGTATTTTTGTTGTGCCTTCGCCGGTACCCTATTAATGTTAAATATATTTTTTAAATAGATAAATAAGTTAATAAATAAATAATAATAATAATAATGCTAAAACTAATCAAAATTATAGTAACAATAGAAATAGCAGTGATCATTACAGTGATAATAATGATACTAATAATGATAATGATAATAATAATAATTACAATAATCATAATAATGATAATAACAATATTTATCGTAATAATAACGATAATGAAAATAAAGTTAATAGTAAAAAAATGGTATTGACAAAAATGATAATCATAGTAATAAAAAAAAAAAATTATTATTATGATAATGATACTAATAAGCAGCAGCATGTACTAGCGAGGCATTCTCTGGTGTAAGAAGGTCAGCCAGTGTTGGTGAACAGCTGGGCTCGCTAGTGAATGGGGAGGGTGTCATGAAGTATATAAAGCGGGTGGCGACTAGAGTCGACATCATTCGAAAACAACGACTGATCGAGACAACATCATGTCCAAGACTGTGAGTGTCTTGCCACAACATAGGCTTCATCATCCTAAGGCCTAACATAATTATTTTAAGAGTTTACTTGCTGTGTCTCCTTTTGCTAAGGAAAAGGAAACAAATATAGAAATAATATCGCTGACTACCATTGTGTGTAACTGTGTGTGTATGTGTGTGTGTGTGTGTGTGTGTGTGTGTGTGTGTGTGTGTGTGTGTGTGTGTGTGTGTGTGTGTGTGTGTGTGTCTGTGTGTGTGTGTGTCTGTGTGTATGTGCGTGTGTGTGTGTAGGCGTGTGTGTGTGTGTGTGTGTGTGTGTGTGTGTGTGTGTGTGTGTGTTTGTGTGTGTGTGTGTGTGTGTGTGTGTGTGTGTGTGTGTGTGTGTGTGTGTGTGTGTGTGTGTGTGTGTGTGTGTGTATCTGTGTGTGTGTGTATCTGTGTGTGTGTGTATCTGTGTGATTCTGTGTGTGTGTGTGTGTGTGTGTGTGTGTGTGTGTGTGTGTGTGTGTGTGTGTGTGTGTTTGTGTGTGTGTGTGTGTGTGTGTGTGTGTTTCTGTGTGTGTGTGTGTGTGTGTGTGTGTGTGTGTGTGTGTGTGTGTGTGTGTGTGTGTGTGTGTGTGTGTGTGTGTGTGTGTGTGTAATAATAATAATAATAATAATAATAATAATAATAATAATAATAATAATAAACGTTTTTTTCATAATGCAGTCATGGATTGAAAATACACATAAGTAAGGACCCTATATTCTAGGGTATAATTAATTAAGTTTACATGGAATTCAAGGTGCGTACTATAGAGGGTCCTTCGCGTTTTGATAGGGATTAGTGTGTTCCAGTGTCTTGTAGTACGAACAGAGGAGAGGAATCAGGAGGGAGCAGATTTCGATGTCGAGGGTGTTTTAAAAGGCCTTTCCCGACAGACAGCCTTGGTAGATTCTGTGTGGAGAGAGCACTTTTCGTAGTCGCTGTACGCTGAGCCAAGAATTTTTCAGAGTGCACCTTCTCAAGCTTCTCAAGTTTGTGTTGGTGTGTGAGGTTCAGGGAGGAGGACAAGGCTGTGTGTGTGTGTGTGTGTGTGTGTGTGTGTGTGTGTGTGTCTGTGTGTGTGTGTGTGTGTGTGTGTGTGTGTGTGTGTGTGTGTGTGTGTGTGTGTGTGTGTATGTGTGTATGTGTGCGTGTATGTGTGTGTGTGTGTGTGTGTGTGTGTGTGTGTGTGTGTGTGTGTGTGTGTGTGTGTGTGTGTGTGTGTGTGCGTGTGTGTGTGTGTGTGTATGTGTGTGTGTGTGTGTTCTAGTTTTCCTGTACTCAGTGTGATATTGTGGTGTTTTTGCAGTATCAATATGTTGTGTTGATGTGTTACAGGTGTTTGCAGTACTTAGTTTGTTGTGGTATGTGTTCCAAGTGCATACAGTACTTAATGTGTTGTGATGGTGGTATGTTGCAGGTGTTTGTAGTACTCAGTGTGTTCCTGCTGGTGGTTGCCGCCCTGGCAAGCGCCATGCCGGAACCAGGATACCGCCGTAGCTATGGCGGTTATGGCGGCGGTCACGGCGGCGGCCACGGCGGCGGACACGGCGGCGGGTATGGTGGCGGTCATGGTGGCGGATATGGCGGTGGTTACGGAGGATATGGCGGTGGTCATGGTGGCGGTTATGGCGGTTATGGCGGTGGCCGTGGCGGTGGCCGCGGCGGCGGACACGGCGGTGGCCATGGTGGTGGCTATGGAGGATACGGTGGTGGCTATGGCGGCTATGGCGGCGGTGGCTATGGCTATGGACGCTAAAAGGACAATCTTGTTAATGCTCATGTGGGAGAGAAGTATTAAAAAAATTAAACGACTTTATAGTTTTGTGATAGGAGGTTAAAATTGACGAAAACATCTGAAGCGTCGAATAAAATTCTTCTTTATAAAATGCTTGTAATATTATCCTTTTTTCTTGTTTCTTTGAGTTGCTCAAGTGTACATGAGTAGTACAATGACGTCACAGTTATGTCACACAGCCATTCCAGATGGCTGGTGTGGCCGGAATAAACATTTGGTCTCCAGGTTCCTACCACCACTGATTGTATTGAAATGCTAAGCTCATTACAGGAAAACCTGTGAAATTATCCATCTGACTTTGTGGTGAAGTAAATACTTGTGATTTAGACTTTTATCTGTTAGTGGAAGTAATCATTATATGTACTATATTTGATTATATTCAGAAAAGTAGTCTGCTTATTAATATTCTGTCTCAACAACGTGAAATTTTTTTTTTTATTGCCAGAGTATGGTCTGACTCTATGGAAGATTAATATGATGAGTAATAAATCATGTTACAAGACATTCCAAACAGCTTACCATAATGCCTTGAAAAAGTGTTTGTTCTGCCAAGATATTATAGTAACCATGAAATGGCTGAACAGACAAGTAAATTGTTGTTCAAACATTACAATGTGTTTGTACAGGCAAGATATTTCAATATTCTTTCAATAATTCCTTCATCATATTGTGTTTGTCCTTTTTGCAGAATGGATGTACACTGACTTCAATATCATTATTATTACGAAAATTTTAGAACATGAATTTGATAGAATATGACCTAAAAACTATCAAAGCTAGAATTACATGGGTTCATGGCCATCTAAACCACTGTGCACCAAACACTTAAATTTACATAACTGCAGGTGTTTGCTTGTATGTATAATTTCTGGTAATTTGTGAATATTTGTTAAAATTTGCTTTATAATTCTGAGTGTTAATGACTTGAGATCCTTTACTTCTACTACTATTTCTACTACCATTACTATATTTACAAATAAAATTGATAATATTGATAATATTGCAAATGTATTTTTTCATTTTTACATTGAAAGGGTACTGGCCAATGGCAAACGAAAATAGGTAAGCAAAAAATCCATATTGATGCCAGACCAGTAGGAGAAATAGAAATTAAGGTCTGTTGTCTTATCGCGTCGTAATTGATTTTGGTGTTACTGACCAAAGACAGTGGTGGCTGCCGTTAATTAAAAACTTCGTTAACCCGTTAACCAAAAAATTTACTTCGATAGCCGATAATCAGTTAATTCTTTAAAAATATAACGGAAGTTATCGATAAACCGTTAACGAAAATATTTTTATTATAGAGCAAAAAATCTGAGACAATTGTGGATTTGTCTGGTAAAAGTAAAGTAGGGAAAGATGTATCAATAAAATTGTTGGAGATATTATTGGCTAAATGCCTGGAATCACCAACAGAGATAAAATTGGAAAGATTTTGATATTTACTATTAATGAAAGAGTTTTTAGTAAGTTGATGCATATATTTGACATCATTTCAGGTAAAAATATAAAAGTCATGAGTTTTAGCAGATGGATGGGCTACGGTACCGTTTGTGAGTCGCCTGTCTATCTTTGGCAGCACGAGAACAAGCAGAGTTAGACCAGGGCTTCTTAGCTTCAGTATTACAGAAAGTGTGAGGAATGTATGAGTATGACTCCATGCCAGAGACAATCACCTCTGTTGTGCACTCGGCACAAAGAGAATAATCTTTGACACAGAAGCAATAATCATTCCAAAGAAAATCAGAGTAGTACTGTTTTAGATCTTTCCACTTAGCACAGTTGAAATGCCAGAAGCACCTCCGCTTAGGTGGATTCTGAGGCCGCACTGGAGAGGTAGAACAGGTCATAAAAATAAGATTATGTTTGGAGGAGCTCAATGGAGAGGAGAGTTTGACAGATTAAGCTGAAGGGTTAGAAATTAAGAAGGGATAAAAAATGTTAGGCGTGTCTCCAAAGTGATCAAGTATACAGATAAGGAATTGCTCCAGCTGCTCTAGATCGTGGAGGATAGCAAAGTTGAAGGCTTGTTCATCAGGTTGGTCAGTAAAAGAGGATGAAATCCAAAGCTGGTGGTGAGCTTTGAAATCCCCTAAAGTGGAAATCTCAGTATAAGGAAAATGAGATAGGATGTAGTCCACTTTGAAAGTCAAATAGTCAAAGAATTTTACATAGTCAGAGGAATTAGGTGAGACATATGCATCGCATATGAATTAAGTTAGAGAGTCACATTGAAGTCTTCACCAGATTGTGGAAAAGTCTTAATATTCAAGATTGTGGGCACGAGAGTAAGTAATGTCATTACTCACATATACGTAACAGCGTATAAGGTAACAGAAAAAGGGCGAATAATAATAATAATAATGGTAATAATGATAATAATGATTATAACAATATTGATATAGATATTAATAATGATCATCATAATAATAATAATAATGACACAAAATAATAATAGTAATAATAATAGTAATTGTCATTATTATTGTTATTATAATCATATTATTAATAACAATGATTAAAAAAATATGATAATAGTAATAGTATTAACAATAATAATAATAATAATGATAATAATAAAACAATAATAATAATGATAAATAAAATTGTTATAATGATGATACTATGATACTGATGATAATAATAATAAAAATACATAATAATAATAAAAATACATAATAATAATAAAAATATGTAGTAATCATAACATTATTAATGTTAACAATAACTATATTTATAATAATAGAAAAACCATAATTAATGATTACAGCAATAATTCTAAGCCTAATCCTAATTATAATAATAATAATAATTTAAAAAAATTAATAGTAACAATAGCTCTACTACTACTAATATTAGTAATAATAATAATAACAATAATATTAATAACTATATTAATGATAATAATAATAATAAAAATAATAATATTAATGAGAGTAACAGTAATAATAAAACTAATCTCAATTATAATAACAATACTTTAAACGGTAATCATGACAATGATAATAATAGTAATAGTAAAAGTATTAATAATAATGATAATGATAATGGTAATATTAAATGGTAGTAATAAATCTAGTAATGATAATAATGATAATATTATACATAGTAATTATAATTTTAAAAAAAACTTTAATAATATTAATAATAATATTATAATGATAATGATACTAATAAGCAGTAACATGTACTAGCGAGGCATTCTCTGGTGTAAGGTCAGCCAGTGTTGGTGAGCAGCTGGGCTCGCTAGTGAATGGGGAGGGTGTCATGAAGTATATAAAGCGGGTGGCGCCTAGAATCGACATCATTCGAAAACAACGACTGATCGAGACAACATCATGTCCAAGACTGTGAGTGTCTTGCCACAACATCGGCTTCATCATCCTAAGGCCTAACATAATGTTTTCAAGAGTTTACTTGTGTCTCCTTTGGCTAAAAAAAAAAAATTAAATAAATATAAAAGTAATGTCGCTGACTGCCATTCTGTGTAACTGTTTGTGTGTACGTGTGTGTGTGTATGTGTGTGTGTGTGTGTGTGTGTGTGTGTGTGTGTGTGTGTGTGTGTGTGTGTGTGTGTGTGTGTGTGTGTGTGTGTGTGTGTGCGCGTGTGTATGTGTGTGTATGTGTTTGTGTGTATTATGTGTGTGTGTGTGTGTGTGTGTGTGTGTGTGTGTGTGTGTGTGTGTGTGTGTGTGTGTGTGTGTGTGTGTGTGTGTGTGTGTGTGCGTGTGTGTGTGTGTGTGTGTGTGTGTGTGTGTGTGTGTATGTGTGTGTGTGTGTGTGTGTGTGTGTGTGTGTGTGTGTGTGTGTGTGTTCTAGTTTTCTCACTGTGATATTGTGGTGTTTTTGCAGTATCAATATGTTGTGTTGATGTGTTACAGGTGTTTGCAGTACTTAGTGTGTTGTGGTATGTGTTCCAAGTGCATACAGTACTTAATGTGTTGTGATGGTGGTATGTTGCAGGTGTTTGCAGTACTCAGTGTGTTCTTGCTGGTGGTTGCCGTCCTGGCAAGCGCCATGCCGGAACCAGGATACCGCCGTAGCTATGGCGGTTATGGCGGCGGTCGCGGTGGCCACGGCGGCGGTCACGGCGGCGGGTATGGTGGCGGCCATGGTGGCGGATATGGCGGCGGTTACGGAGGATATGGCGGTGGTCATGGTGGTGGTTATGGCGGTTATGGCGGTGGCCGTGGCGGTGGCCGCGGCGGTGGACACGGCGGTGGCTATGGAGGATACGGCGGTGGCTATGGCGGCGGTGGATATGGCGGTGGATATGGCGGTGGCTATGGCTATGGACGCTAAATGGACAGTTTTGTTAATGCCCATTTGGGAGAGAAGTATTAGAAAAATCAAGCTATTTTGTTGTTTTGTGATAAGAGGTTAAAATTGACGAAGACATCTGAAGCGTTGAATAAAAATTTTTGGTATAATATGCTTTTAGTATTATCCTTCTTTCTTGTTTCTTTGAGTTGTTTATATCCCAGTCACATCATTCTGAGGTATATCTTAGAATCGGGAACAGCAAAATCCATATTCCCGTGCGGTCGGCGTTTAGAAAAATGTTGCAGTCACATATAAAACGATTAGAAACCAGTCTGAGAGAAAAAGTGTAATCGTGAATTAATCGGTACTGCTGGTGTGACTGTAAATTTTGCCATATAGCCGATTTTTTGCAGATTGCTTGTTGTTAACTTACGTCCACTCGACGACAGTCTGGTGTCCCGCACCGATAGGATAGGAGCGGTCACTGATTGATGTGCGCAGTGGGGTTTTTCTCTCGAACCGCTTGGCGAGCAGTCTGATGGTATTTCCGATTGGTACGGATTGGAAAAAACGATCCACGACGGGTTGGCAGCTATTCATGGATCGCTGGCAACTCATCACGGATTACTTTACGGACCTCTGCTGACTCATCACGGACTATTTCATGGACAGCTGCCGACTCATCACAAACTACTTCACGACTCGTCGAAGACTGCATATAATTGCGAACCACTGTCTTCGAACATCACTTGCTACACGGCTGTCCTCAGGATGACTACATTAATTCCAAAACATCAGTTGCTTTGATTTCGAATTCAAATACGGCTGCAGCGTGAAAAGGATGTCTTTCTGCTTGCTCATTGGCATGCTAAACGCAAGAGACGAAGTAGATGGAGATACTGGATGGATTGAAAGGTGGTGGCAGCTAGGAATATAGCACTCATTAATGAGGGAGCTTGAGGCGGAGTCTCTTGAAGATTTAATCAACTACATGAGAATGGAGCCATCCATGTTGAGGAAGGTCCTCATTTGGCTGTCTGCGAGAATCTGCATATATATGTGTGTGTGTGTGTGTGTATATATATATATATATATATATATATATATATATATATATATATATATATATATATATATATATATATATATATACATATCACTTTGACAATGGGTAGGACAAATGCAGTGATGAAAGATGGATAATGCACATAAAGATGTAAATATACAGGTAGAGAATCTTGATCAGCAGACTCTAACTCAAAGACATTAGAAAAAACTCCGAAAGGCTGTTGGTAACATACTTGATACAAGAGAAATTCAGATTCTCTAAATAAGTAATGTCTCTCTTCTTGATCTTTCATAAAATCTGAATTTCTTTAGTATCAAGCGTGTTATCATCAGCCTCCCAGTGTTAACTTTTTATAATGTCTGAGTTTAGAGTCTGCTTTTCAAGACTCTCTACTTGTTTATTTACATCCTCATGTGCATTATCGATCTTTCATTACTCTTGTTGTCCTAATTATTGTCATAGTGATACCCTTTCGTTGTGTTGTAAAGAAGATTTTTTACCTTATATAGGCACCCTCAAAAAAGAGTTAATACTCGACCCAACACCAAAAAAAACTAGGTTTTATGCCATGTGTAATAAGGTTAGGTACTGTACGTACATGTCATGCAGTGATTCATTGTATTCTAGATGTTTTCACTACTTAATATAGAACGTAAATGTAGTCAGTTGTTGCATTATTACACCGTAGTACTGTATGTTCTTTCGGTTGAATTGAGTAAAGCGTTACACTCATAGAATAAGTGAGAACTTTTGGGCAAAGCACACACACACACACACACACACACACACACACACACACACACACACACACACACACACACACACACACACACACACGCACGCACACGCACGCACACACACACACACACACACACACACACACACACACACACACACACAGACCGTGTAGGGAGTGAAAGGAAGACAACTGTAAACACTTTTCCTCCCTTGATTGCTTGAGAGAATTCTGCACACTTGAAATAAAGTGCAATGCGATGACAGTCCAGTGAAGTTAGTTGAGTCTCTTAGATGATTGGACAGCAGGATAACAGGCTACTGACACTAATAGTTTATTATTTTTTTATCTTTTACCCATGGCGCCGGTAGGCTTCAGGGAGACCTTAGATGGTTGGCTTCCGCCCGTTAATAGCGCGGGTTAGATTTTTTAAGTGACGTTTTGTTACTCCTTATTGATAGGCTCATGCTGCCAGCGGAAGCTCCTTGCACATATAAAGTTGCAGTCCCGCCGAGGATGGTGTTATGCAGCATGTGGGTGATCTTAGGCCACTCGGCGGTAGTAACGAAGAAAAGTGGCCAGCCCGTTCCGAGGCTCGAACGCGGGACCCTGAGCTGGTATGCCCGATTGCTAGCCACTAGACCACCGCCTCCCCTGATGACGTAGTTGAACCATCCATCTAGTAGTCTTGCTCTTGATTCTATCCTATTACCAAGAACTAATAATATATACAAAAGGTCTGCTTATTTCAGCGGAAGTGCTCTCGAGAATCTGTGTTTTATATAGCTGTCTATATTTAGTAACAATGAAACACTATGTACTGTTTTGTGGAGGATGAAAAATACTTACATCAATGTGAGTGTTCTTTGTTCTTCTAAACAAACACTCGATACCTCAGGTCGTTAGGTCAATTCTCGGAACTTGTTCCTTCCAGTGACTTCAAAGACCTAAAAACTACTGTCCAATTAGTCTGCTCTCTGTAGTATACAAGAATTTCACAAAAGTCCTCACGTATAGTATGAGTGTAACGCTTGACTCAACTAGACCAAATCAACAAACAGTACTGCGGAGTTGTTATGTAACAACTGACTACATTTACGTTATATATCAAATAGTGAAAATATATCCGAAATACAATGAACCACTGCAATACATGTACCTAACCTTGTTACACATGGCATGAACATAATTTTCTTCGGTGTTGGGCCGAGTATTAACTCTTTAATGGAGGTGCCTATATAAGATAAAAATCTTCTTTACAACACAACAAAGGGGTATCACTAAGGCATTGATTATGACAACAGGAGTGATGAAAGATGGATAATGCACATAAGGATGTAAATATACAGGCAGAGAATCTTGAACAGCAGACTCTAAACTCAAGAGTCATTATAAAAAGTTAACTCCAAGAGGCTGTTGGTGACTTATTTGATACTGGAGAAATTCAGACTCTAATAGATTAAGAGGAAAGATATTAATTGTCAAATTTATTGTAAATCCTTAGTGAATTTTTGATGGAAAGGTCTTTAATGTGTTTGAGTGCACAAAGCATGCAATGTTTACAGCAAGATGACCAGAAACTTTTTTTTTACGTTTTGTCTTCAGAACACACTACCGACTCAAAATTTGTTTGTGTGAAAAAGAAATAGTGGTAATTAAAGAAAGAACGATGAAATACTGATTGAGGCGCCAATTGTTTATATGGGCACAATGCAAGAGCCTTAGAAGCATCAACTTCAGAAATTTCTTCGTTACTGCTAGGCAAGAAGGCAAATATATTAACTGGA
>JAXIVD010003908.1:17500-20000 GCA_036785275.1 Cancer borealis
CTAAAATTGACGAAAACTTCTGGAGCGTAGAATAAAATGTTCCTTTTAGTAAATCTTTTATATTTTCCGTCTTTGTTGTGTGAGATGATTAAGTGTACAAAGATGTTGATGTGGCGTCACGAATATGTCGTCCTGCCATCTTGGATGTCTGCTGTGGCCGGAACTAACATAATCGGCTCCAGTTTGCTGCTATTTACTGATTGTATTGAATTACTTGGCGTGTGAGAATATGCCATTAACTTTGTATAGCGAGATAAATGTTTGTGATCTAAACCTTTGCCTGGCAGGCTTGAGAAAATATTGATATATTATGTATAATTAATTCAAGAAAAGTATTCTAGTTTCAAGCATTCCGTTTCTGCCAAGAAATTTATGAAACAAAATATTTATTTTTTATTTTGTAGGTTATTGCTGAAATTCTGAGTTTTAGTCATGTTAGTCAATGCAATATGTAGACCTTCAACCTACCACAGACTTCTTTCGGCTGAGTGGTATTTTATTATAGGTAAAAAAAAGATTAGCTACTCACAAATGAAATGCCGTCACCATCATTGGAAAACTCGTCACAATTCCACACAAGGATTGAAAGGCGGTGGCAGCTGGGAATATATCACTCATTGAAAAATCAACTTGAGGCTGAGTTTCCTGAAAATTTTATCAACTACATGGGAATGGAGCCATCAATGTTGAGGGAGGTCCTCATTCGGCTGTCTGAGATGTTTTTTTTAAGAAAACAACAAGATTCCGGGCACCTTTAGAGCCTGGGCTGAAGTTGGCAATCACTAAACGACACCTTGCCACCGGGGAAAATTATCATACCCTCAATTTTCACATGCCCAACAACACCATTTCACTTCTAGTTAAGGAAGTATGCAAGAGTATCGTAGAAGAACTCCCTGCTCGCTGCACCTAGTTTTGGGCAGCATAAATTCTGTCAGGAAGGTGAGTTTGTCGCGGATCCACTGCTGCTGCCCTGTAAAGTGGACCTTTTTCTGCCCACTCTTCCTCCTGTAGAACTTGCGAAACATGGTCCTCGTACTCTGAAACCACTGCATTACCTCTTGACCTGTAATTCCAAACTCTGCCTCCTTTTTATCAAGAAGTACATTCTTCAGTTTCTTTTTCTTGAAGGCCCTCTTCGTCTGGTAGAATGACATGGGGTGGTCGGCAAACCAATCAGTCAGCCCCTGCTCCTGGTCTTGGATGAGGGAGTCAGACACAAATTTGTTTTTTCCCGGCATCGCTGGCAACTGTGGGGGAGCGTGCTTCAGCCTGGCGCTTCTGGGTTTTCATGGGCATTGCTTCTGTGTATGGTTGTCTTCTCTCTAAAGCCAACACTGTGTATGAGAGCCAGCTTTTTGCCTCGATCATTCGTCAACTAGTCTGAACCAGATAAGACCTATCGCTGACCAGTCCCAGAGCGCTTAGCGGCAAACATCAGATGCAAGGGTGTTTGGTTAACGGTTAGCAGCGCGGTTTCAAACTGTTCACAGACTGGTCACCGATTGTTCAAAGGGGATTTCTAGACTGATTGGCGCCGACTGTACAGGATTGCCCAGGATCAGTAGCAGAATGGCCAGGGACAAGTCGCCGGCCACTCGGCGAGTGATCTTCGACTTTTAGCGGAACGCTCACAGACCAGTCGGAAACACAGATCACTCTCCATCTGTTAGGGAGGTATTGCGAACCGTTCACAACTAGTCATGAGCCACCACCAACCACCACTTATAACTGCAGACCTCATCAGACTGCTCAGACACCCGACCACTCGGTGAGCGGACGTACGACAGGTCATTGAGTGAAGGAATCAGATCAGTTGTAAGTTATCGGGAACCGGTCGGGTACCTCTAGAGCGACTGGTCCTTTAAGTGTACATAAGTAGTGCAATGACGTCACAAGTATGTCACAGCCACTCCAGGCTTCTGGCGTGGCCTGAATAAATATATTCGGACTCCAGTTTCCCACCACGATTGATTGTATTGAAATGCTAAACCCACTATAGTGAAATTATTCCTCTCACTTTGTGTAGTGAGGTAAATGTTTGTGATCTAGTCTTTTATATAGCGAGATGAGTAAATGTTATATGTACTATATTTGATTATATTCAGAAAAGTAGTCTGTTTATCAATATTCTCTGTCAGCTATATGAAGAAAAAACATTGTGGCCTATGGCAATAATATAAATTTAGTATTGGAAAATATTGTTAAAATACCAGTTTTGACGCCTTCGGCGAAAAGCCTATTTTTGGGGAGACGAGTGAAGCTAGTGCACTTGCTATAGTGGTCGTATTAATCGACCCCATTCCCTAATTGGATAAACAAACTCGCGACCAATACCACCAAAAAGCTCATCTAGGTTAGTCTAGGCTGCACTAGCAGAAGGTATACATAGACAATGGGAGCCAGCCGGGGGTCGTGTAAACCTAATCCCTCATTCAAATATATCACATAATCCTGACAGGAGAGGGGAGGAAAGGTGATGCCTGGGCGGGAATTTTGA
>JAXIVD010003908.1:25000-27500 GCA_036785275.1 Cancer borealis
GTTAAGGAAGTATGCAAGAGTATCGTAGAAGAACTCCCTGCTCGCTGCACCTAGTTTTGGGCATCATAAGTTCTGTCAGGAAGGTGAGTTTGTCGCGGATCCACTGCTGCTGCCCTGTAAAGTGGACCTTTTTCTGCCCACTCTTCCTCCTGTAGAGCTTGCGAAACATGGTCCTCGTACTCTGAAACCACTGCATTACCTCTTGACCTGTAATTCCAAACTCTGCCTCCTTTTTATCAAGAAGTACATTCTTCAGTTCCTTTTTCTTGAAGGCCCTCTTCGTCTGGTAGAATGACATGGGGTGGTCGGCAAACCAATCAGCCAGCCCCTGCTCCTGGTCTTGGGTGAGGGAGTCAGACACAAATTTGTACGGACGTACGACAGGTCATTGAGTGAAGGAATCAGATCAGTTGTAAGTTATCGGGAACCGGTCGGGTACCTCTAGAGCGACTGGTCCTTTAAGTGTACATAAGTAGTGCAATGACGTCACAAGTATGTCACAGCCACTCCAGGCTTCTGGCGTGGCCTGAATAAATATATTCGGACTCCAGTTTCCCACCACGATTGATTGTATTGAAATGCTAAACCCACTATAGTGAAATTATTCCTCTCACTTTGTGTAGTGAGGTAAATGTTTGTGATCTAGTCTTTTATATAGCGAGATGAGTAAATGTTATATGTACTATATTTGATTATATTCAGAAAAGTAGTCTGTTTATCAATATTCTCTGTCAGCTATATGAAGAAAAAATATTATGGCCTATGGCAATGATATAAATTTAGTATTGGAAAATATTGTTAAAATACCAGTTTTGACGCCTTCGGCGAAAAGCCTATTTTTGGGGAGACGAGTGAAGCTAGTGCACTTGCTATAGTGGTCGTATTAATCGACCCCATTCCCTAATTGGATAAACAAACTCGCGACCAATACCACCAAAAAGCTCATCTAGATTAGTCTAGGCTGCACTAGCAGAAGGTATACATAGACAATGGGAGCCAGCCGGGGGTCGTGTAAACCTAATCCCTCATTCAAATATATCACATAATCCTGACAGGAGAGGGGAGGAAAGGTGATACCTGGGCGGGAATTTTGATGTGCACTAGCTTCACTCGTCTCCCCCAAAATAGGCTTTTCGCCTAAGGCGTCAAAGCTGGTATTTTAGTGAGACTCGCTCAGCTAGTGCACTTGCTATCTACCACAGGAGGAGGGACTACTGTCAGGATAAAAAACACATAAAAGTAGTTCCCACCAATACTTTATTGGACAAAAGTAGAAACATACCCTGTAATCTTACAGGAGATAACCCAGGTATATATCCGAGTACAACTTAAAGTAAGACTCAACAAGAAACATGAGACTGATCATGTTGGTCAGTTGGAAGCATCCCTAAAGCAACACAGGGGGTGTTGTGCCAGGTATGAGAAAGATAGCGGGTGATAAATGATCTTGAAGAAGACCACTGTCCCCCTTCTGTTACTCTGAAGATCGAATAGGTCCTCAAGAAGGCGAGTGAAGAGGCAGTTCCTCGTATATCATGAGCCCGGGGTGCTTTGCCTGGATCTGCCTCCTCAATCAACTTCCTGAGAAGAGCAGCTGATCAAGTTGAAGACCGGTGGCTGCGAAACTAAAGGCCTCTTCTATTTGCGTGAATCCGTTTCAGATCACTGAATCTGGGTGGGGCTTGGCCGCTCTGGGCGGGGCTTAGCCGCGAAATCGTGTTCTATTTACCATCTTAACCCGTGATCTGTAACAGATTCCTGAATCCGTCGAATCTGATTTGGGAGGTGGGTTATAGCAGACGACACTCGTTCGCGGGTTTTTTGCACCAGCCTGAGCCAGCCTCTTCTCAGAAGTTAATATTGATATATACCTCCAATAAAACAGTGTATATATACGAGGAAGATAGTAAGCGGTAGATAAATATTGTAGAAATGTTACTGTAGGCACAGAATTGTATAATAGTGGTGATGAATATCAAAAACAAAGGAGATATATAACAGCAGCCTCTTCTCGGAATCTATTATTAATATATACCTCCAATAAAAACAGTGCATATATACGAGAAAGATATTAAGTGGTAGAAAAATGTTTCAGAAATACTACTGTAGGCTTAAAATTGTATAATAATGGTGATGAATACCAGAAACGAAGGAGATATAACAGCAGCCTCTAACCGGGTTATTTATTTTCTTTGAATTTTGATATATACTCCCAAGAAAACAATTTACTTGTACGTGAAAGAGATTAAATGGTACAAAAATTCTGCATAAATGTTTGCAAAAATATGTATAACCGTAGCATATGAATAGTTAAATAAGATATCCCCAAAGTTTATTTTGGTTAAGGGGAAGCTCTACTCTACATTGATATACACAAATGATTCTGACACTCATTATCGTCCCAAATAAATAGTTAATAAGATATCCCCATTCCCCATCTTCTCCCAATAAACATGAGGACATGTGGGAATGTAAGGTTTTTTGGCTGGATGTAAAAGTA
>JAXIVD010003908.1:35000-40855 GCA_036785275.1 Cancer borealis
GCTGCTACTTACTGATTGTATTGAATTACTTGGCGTGTGAGAATATGCCATTAACTTTGTATAGCGAGGTAAATGTTTGTGATCTAAACCTTTGCCTTTTGCAGATTGAAAAGGAATATAGATCACTAATGCATCTGATGTCAGCACAGACTCCAGTAAAGGTTAATAATGATGAATACCTCAGGTATTGAACAAAAGTTTCAATTTATAATTTTTTATTCCAAATGCCCGTGTACGAAGGAAATCTTTGATTCTTCTACGGGCTGCGTCAACAACGTTTTGTATTATTGTGTTATTTAAATGCAGAAGAGAGTTAACCGTGTTCGCCAAGGTCGGTAAGGCTTGATTCACTACCATAACATCATACATGCTATTTTCACTGGTTACTGCAGTAGTAATAGAAGTCCTTAATTGTTTACTATAAGCTGCTAGATCATCTACACGTTGATCAAGTCTAGCAATTTGCTTGAAACTCAAATGAATAACTTTAATATTAAAAAAGCTATGAATGCAAGTTGATTATAACTTTCCTTTAAATCTTCTATATCTTCGTTCATAGCAGTTCCAAATAACAACGTGAGAAAGATTTCATTATTATTAGTAGTAGTAGTAATAGTTTTAATTGTAGTAGTAGTAATAGTAGCAGTAATAGTAGTAGTAGTAGTAGTAGTAGTAGTAGTAGTAGTAGTAGTAGTAGTAGTAGTAGCAGTAGTAGTAGCAGTAGGAGTAATTATAGTAGTAGTAATAGTATCAGTAGTAATATTACGTAGTATTTAGTACCAAGTCATTCACTGAGTGTAGGAAGGTCACCTAGTGTAGCTGACCAGCTGGGTTTGAGTTGTGAAGGGGATGAGTGAGTGGGTGTTGCAGTGAAGTATATAAGGAGGGTGGAGGCGAGGGTCGGCATCATCCGACGACAACGACTGATCTAGACAACATGTCCAAGTTTGTGAGTCTCTTGCAACAATCATTTCTTCATCATCTTGAGGCCCAATACTGTGTTTTTTATTTATTTTTGTTGAATATTTTCTTGCTCTATTTTCTCTAATTTCGCTTTTGATTTTTGTTCACATGAGCGAGAAATTTATTAAGAAAAAAGTTTTTAAAAAATAGAGATAATGTTGCATATTTCCATTGTATGTGTGTGTGTGTGTGTGTGTGTGTGTGTGTGTGTGTGTGTGTGTGTGTGTGTGTGTGTGTGTGTGTGTGTGTGTGTGTTTGTGTGTGTGTGTGTGTGTGTGTGTGTGTGTGTGTGTGTGTGTGTGTGTGTGTGTGTGTCTGTGTGTGTGTGTGTGTGTGTGTGTGTGTGTGTGTGTGTGTGTGTGTGTGTATGTGTGTGTGTGTGTGTGTGTGTGTGTGTGTGTGTGTGTGTGTGTGTGTGTGTGTGTGTGTGTGTGTGTGTGTTTGTGTTTGTGTTTGTACATGTGTGTGTGTGTGTGTGTGTGTGTGTGTGTGTGTGTGTGTGTGTGTGTGTGTGTGTGTGTGTGTGTGTGTTGGTGTGTATGTGTGTGTTTGTGTGTGTGTGTGTGTGTGTGTGTGTGTGTGTGTGTGTGTGTGTGTGTGTGTGTGTGTGTGTGTGTGTGTGTGTGTGTGTGGGTGTCTTTGTATGTATTTGTGTTTGCATATGATTGTGTGCTGCAGTTTTTTTGCAGTACTCAGTGTTTTTTCGTGTTGCATTACAATTGTTTGCTGTACTCTGTGTTGTTGTTTAGTTGCAGGTATTTGCAGTATTCATTTTTTGTGTTAGTATGTTGCAAGTGTTTGCAGTACTCATTATGTTATGGTGGTATATTACAAGTGTTTGCAGTACTCAGTGTATTGCTTTGGTTTGTTGCAGGTATTTGAACTACTCATTGTATTGTGTTGGTATGTTCCAGATCTTTGCAGTACTTAATGTGTTGCGGTGTGTGTTCCAAGTGTATACAGTACTTAATGTGTTGTGATGGGGGTATGTTGCAGTTGTTTGCAGTACTCAGTGTGTTCCTGCTGGTGGTTGCCGCCGTGGCAAGTGCTATGCCGGAACCAGGATACCGCCGTAGCTATGGCGGTTATGGCGGCAGTCATGGCGGCGGTCATGGTGGCGGGTATGGTGGCGGGCACGGCGGCGGCTATGGTGGCGGACACGGCGGCGGCTATGGTGGCGGACACAGCGGTGGGTATGGTGGCGGGCACGGCGGCGGCTATGGTGGTGGCTACGGAGGATATGGCGGTGGTCATGGTGGTGGTTATGGCGGTAGCTATGGAGGATATGGTGGTGGCTATAGCAGCGGCTATGGTTATGGAAGATAAAAGGAAAGCTTGACTAACACGAACTCGGGAGAGTTGTTTTACGAGCAAAATTTATATGAAAAATTATGGTATCTGTTGTTGTCTTTGTATTAAGTGCTAAAATTGACGAAAACTTCTGGAGCGTAGAATAAAATGTTCCTTTCAGTAAATCTTTTATATTTTCCGTCTTTGTTGTTTGAGATGATTAAGTGTACAAAGATGTTGATGTGGCGTCACGAATATGTCGCCCTGCCATCTTGGATGTCTGCTGTGGCCGGAACTAACATAATCGGCTCCAGTTTGCTGCTACTTACTGATTGTATTGAATTACTTGGCGTGTGAGAATATGCCATTAACTTTGTATAGCGAGGTAAATGTTTGTGATCTAAACCTTTGCCTGACAGGCTTGAGAAAATATTGATATATTATGTATAATTAATTCAAGAAAAGTATTCTAGTTTCAAACATTCCGTTTCTGCCAAGAAAATTATGACACAAAATATTTATTTTTTCTTTTATAGGTTATTGCTGAAATTCTGAGTTTTAGTCATGTTAGTCAATGCAATATGTAGACCTTCAACCTACCACAGACTTCTTTCGGCTGAGTGGCATTTTATTATAGGTAAAAAAAAGATTAACTACTCACAAACGAAATGCCGTCACCATCATTGGAAAACTCGTCACAATTCCACACAAGGATTGAAAGGCGGTGACAGCTGGGAATATATCACTCATTGAAAAATCAACTTGAGGCAGAGTTTCCTGAAAATTTTATCAACTACATGGGAATGGAGCCATCAATGTTGAGGGAGGTCCTCATTCGGCTGTCTGAGATGTTTTTTTTAAGAAAACAACAAGATTCCGGGCACCTTTAGAGTCTGGGCTCAAGTTGGCAATCACTAAACGACACCTTGCCACCGGGGAAAACTATCCCCTCAATTTTCACATGGCCAACAACACCATTTCACTTCTAGTTAAGGAAGTATGCGAGAGTATCGTAGAAGAATTCCCTGCTCTCTGCACCTAGTTTTGGGCAGCATAAGTTCTGTCAGGAAGGTGAGTTTGTCGCGGATCCACTGCTGCTGCCCTGTAAAGTGGACCTTTTTCTGCCCACTCTTCATCCTGTAGAGCTTGCAAAACATGGTCCTCATACTCTGAAACCACTGCATTACCTCTTGACCTGTAATTCCAAACTCTGCCTCCTTTTTATCAAGAAGTACATTCTTCAGTTCCTTTTTCTTGAAGGCCCTCTTCGTCTGGTAGAATGACATGGGGTGGTCGGCAAACCAATCAGCCAGCCCCTGCTCCTGGTCTTGGGTGAGGGAGTCAGACACAAATTTGTTTTTCCCGGCATCGCTGGCAACTGTGGGGGAGCGTGCTTCAGCCTGGCGCTTCTGGGTTTTCATGGGCATTGCTTCTGTGTATGGTTGTCTTCTCTCTAAAGCCAACACTGTGTATGAGAGCCAGCTTTTTGCCTCGATCATTCGTCAACTAGTCTGAACCAGATAAGACCTATCGCTGACCAGTCCCAGAGCGCTTGGCGGCAAACATCAGATGCAAGGGTGTTTTGTTGGCGGGTAGCAGCGCGGTTTCAAACTGTTCACAGACTGGTCACCGATTATTCAAAGGGGATTTCTAGACTGATTGGCGCCGACTGTACAGGATTGCCCAGGATCAGTAGCAGACTGGCCAGGGACAAGTCGCCGGTCACTCGGCGAGTGGTCTTCGACTTTTAGCGGATCGTTCACAGACCAGTCGGAAAAACAGATCACTCTCCAACTGTTGAGGAGGTATTGCGAGCCGTTCACAACTAGTCATTATATTGAAATGCTAAACCCACTATAGTGAAATTACTCCTCTCACTTTGTGTAGTGAGGTAAATGTTTGTGATCTAGTCTTTTATATAGCGAGATGAGTAAATGTTATATGTACTATATTTGATTATATTCAGAAAAGTAGTCTGTTTATCAATATTCTCTGTCAGCTATATGAAGAAAAAATTTTGTGGCCTATGGCAATGATATAAATTTAGTATTGGAAAATATTGTTAAAATACCAGTTTTGACGCCTTCGGCGAAAAGCCTATTTTTGGGGAGATGAGTGAAGCTAGTGCACTTGCTATAGTGGCCGTATTAATCGACCCCATTCCGTAATTGGATAAACAAACTCCCGACCAATACCACCAAAAAGCTCATCTAGATTAGTCTAGGCTGCACTAGCAGAAGGTATACATAGACAATGGGAGCCAGCCGGGGGTCGTGTAAACCTAATCCCTCATTCAAATATATCACATAATCCTGACAGGAGAGGGGAGGAAAGGTGATGCCTGGGCGGGAATTTTGATGTGCACTAGCTTCACTCGTCTCCCCAAAAATAGGCTTTTCGCCTAAGGCGTCAAAGCTGGTATTTTAGTGAGACTCGCTCAGCTAGTGCACTTGCTATCTACCGCAGGAGGAGGGACTACTGTTAGGGTAAAAAACACATAAAAGTAGTTCCCACCAATACTTTATTGGACAAAAGTAGAAACATACCCTGTAATCCTACAGGAGATAACCCAGGTATACATCCGAATACAACTTAAAGTAAGACTCAGCAAGAAACATGAGACTGATCATGTTGGTCAGTTGGAAGCATCCCTAAAGCAACACACGGGGTGTTGTGCCAGGTATGAGAAAGATAGCGGGTGACAAATGATCTTAAAGAAGACCACTGTCTCCCTTCTGTTACTCTGAAGACCGAATATGTCCTCAAGAAGGCGAGTGAAGAGGCAGTTCCTCGTATATCATGAGCCCAGGGTGCTTTGCCTGGATCTGCCTCCTCAATCAACTTCCTGAGAAGAGCAGCTGATCAAGTTGAAGACCGGTGGCTGCGAAACTTAGACTGTCTGTAAAGACGATTCCGAAATAAGGCTCGGACAAAAGGGGTCCTGACGAAGGAGACCCTGGAGCATCTCCGCTCTTCTCTATATTTGAAGGCTTCCTTCCTCAGATTAAGCTTTGAACTCACTGCTTTTTCCAGTGCAGGGCGGATAGTGGGAGAATGAGCCTAAGCTAGACCATCAGTCATGGCTATAGTCTATCTCTATGATCCTTAGTCAGGGCAGACCTGGGAACCTGTAGCGTCTGCAATGGAAAATCCGTCTGTGACAGGGGCGGAGCTAGAAGAAAGTCCCTGATGCTTGGATCCAAAGAAGTGGAGTCAGGGAAGAAGTAGAGGGGTGAGAGGGGAGAGGAGGAGAGGGGAGACTCCGCTCCTGCCAACAAAGTTGCCCAAATATGCCTCGGGTTCAAGTTCAACTTCTTCCATTTGACGAAGTTTTTGCCCCCCATCGTGGCCATTTTCCTGCCGTCACTGGTTTGAGTCACCTCGGCAGAGGACGACGAGTCCAGAAAAGTCGCCGCCGCTACTGCGACCACTGCATCGAAAGCAAGAGTAGTGGAGACAGAAGGGAAGGAGGGGTGGGATTCTCTTTATGAGAGGCGAAGTCTACGGTATTGAAAGATCTCGTGGCCATCATGCCTCACTCGTGCCCTGACTTGTAGGCCAGTCCTGGGTACTAGTGCCGAGGAATCAGGTTTGGACTGCAT
>JAXIVD010003909.1:0-25000 GCA_036785275.1 Cancer borealis
GGATGATTCGAAGGAGGAAGAGTTTAAATGGGATGTGGAAGAAGTGAAAAATTAAAATAAAATCAAGAGAAGATATACATATGCAACCAGATATTAAAACAGATGCACAATGAAACCTTATGAGAAAGGAAACATCAAAAGGATTAAAATTCTCTACTTGCTCTTCCTCCCCCCACAGAGACGCCCTTGACAGCTCCTGAGGGTGTGTGGGTTCAAGGATAACACTTACCAGGACCACTCCCCGGAGACCCTGGACATAGAGTGGCTGGCGGGAAACTTAACATGAACTGGGATGCTCAGGCCCAGATATCCATATGGGGTTACAGGGAATCAGCATCACTACGTACCGGATATTGTTATATGTGTGCTGTCGGTGTGTTGGTGTGGTGTGTGTGTGTGTGTGTGTGTGTGTGTGTGTGTGTTTGTGTGTGGTTGTGTGTGTGTGTGGTGTTGTGTGTTGTAATGTGTGTGTGTGTGTGGTTAGTCCACTGTTAATGACCTCTTAACTTCCTTACCTCAGTTTTCGCTAATTTCTCTTTCCTCATCCGTCATCATCACTTCTCAGCCTTCCTCCTCCTACCTCCCACCACTCCTCTAGCCCACTCATCCTCCCTTTCACCTCCCTCCCCCTCCAGGAAGGTGTACCCAACGTCGGTCACTACACCCTCACCATTGTCTGACTATACTAACCGAGACATCAGAATTGTTCCTCGACCTTGAAATGGGACTCGTTATGATCTAACCTTACTCGCAGTACTCAGAGGTGTCTGCAATAAGTAGTAGGAGTGTAGTGTGGTTGTGGTGGGTGTGAGTGTTGTGTGGTGTGTTGTGTGTGTGTGTGTGTGTGTGTGGTGTGTGTGGTGAAGAGAGATGAGAGAGGTAGAGTGAGTGAGGAGAAGTGATGTGAGTGGTTTAGGGAGAGGATGAGAGAGAGAGTAGAGGATGTTATGAGTGTTGGTAGGATTGTGGGGGTTGTTTGTTATTTTATTGGGATATATTGATATAAAAATCATTTTCTACACGGCTTCATCAGAAGTCAACCGACATACGCAGGAAGAATTCTTTCTACTACTGAAGACTCATAACGTTCATTCTCATCAGAATACAGGATAAGATAAGTCTGGGTGGAGAGTGAGCAAAATGGAGATAGAGAGAGGGTAGGTCTCGCTAGTGGTTGAGGATGGACCGATGGATTGTGAACGTTAGTGGTGGTGGTAGAGTGGTGTGTTAGTGAGTTCAGTGTTTGAATTATGTTGTGTGTGGGTGTGTGGGGTGTGTGTGTGTGTGTGTGTGTGTGTGTGTGTGTGTGTGTGTGTGAGTTTGTAGTGTGTTGTAGTGATCTTTGTGTTTTCATTTTGATTGTTTGTACTCTTCGTTTGGTTTCATAGTATTCATCTCTCTCGTCTCCATCCCATACTTCCATAACCTGACCACTTCTTTCCTATTGCATCACTTCTTCCCTATGGCTTCACTTCTTCCCTTAATTGCATCTCTTCTTCCTAATTGCCTCATCTATACCCCTCCTCGCGTCCCTCAGGTGGAGAGGTGTCCCTGCCTCCTCACACAAGCGGTGGCAGACAAGGGGAGGTTCTTACCTGACTTTTCCTGCGACAAAGACGGCAATACACAATGTGACTACCACTTCGGAGCCATTCACTGTGTTCGGACCGCTCTGCCCAAGTACGTGCACACACACACACACACATACACACACACACACACACACACACACACACACACATACACACACACACACACACACACACACACACACACACACACACACACACACACACACACACACACACACACACACACACACATGTTTTATATTTTTGGCTTTATATGCTATTGTAATTTTTTCAACATTATGGTTATTTTGTGGATATAATTTTTTTTTTGTGTTTGATATATTTACACGACTAATATATGTTCCTTTTCTTTTCCTTTTTTTTTTTTCCTGGCAGCGAGGACGGGGCGGGTCAGCAGTGTTGTTATGACCGTGATGGTTACCTCATGATGACTGCAGACAAGATGTGGGGCGGCAACCCCCACCGCGCCCATAACCTTGGAAAGACGCCCTTCGATGAGGCTAACAAGGTACTTAATCCTCACGCCCACACTCACGCCCATAGATCCTCACGCCTTAGGTTATATAGGTTAATTATGCATTTATATTACCTGTATATTATCCTTCCTCACGCCCTTGTACTCTTCCTTACGCCCTTTCTCTCTCATTACCTTCACTTTCTCATACTCTTTCTCTCTCTCTCTCTCATATTCTCTCTCTCCTGACATCTTCTTTTGCTCTTCCACTTTTTTTTATCTCCTCGTTTTCTTCGTCCTCCTTTTCCTCTTCCACTATTTTAACCTCCTCGTCCTCCTCGTCCTCCTCCTTCTCTTCCTCGTCTGCTTCAAAACCACCACCTCATCATTCTCTAACTCCTCCTCCTCCTCCTCTTCTACAGGTTCCAAGTCTCTCCCACTGGTACCACGACGTGATTCCCTTCTACACGTGTTGTAAGTGGCAGGGAGAACAGTCCCCTGGCTGCGTCACCTACAGGTTTGAGCGGCGCGCCTCTCAAGACTGCGTAGGATATCAGCCTCCTTCTGCAGGTAAGATGAAGTCCCAGTCTGTCCTCTTGTTTTCCTCCCTTCTCCCTCTTTTTTTTTTATTGTTCTATCTACCTCTTTTCCTGCGTTGCTGTTTCATATTCAGTTTTTTTTTTTTTTCCAATTAATGTCTTCCTAATTTTCAGTTATTTTTTTCTTCTTCCTACATTCTCCTCTTCTAGGACTTTCTTTCTTTAATCTCCTAACACTTTTCCCCTCAACTCCCCTCATCAATCTGACCTTCTCCCTCTCATCCCTCTCTTCCCTCTCTCAGCCACTGTGTTCGGTGACCCTCACATCTACACCTTCGATGACCTTCCCTACACTTTCAACGGCAAGGGGGAGTTCGTGTTGGTCCGCGTGGATTCAGTGCGTCACAAGTTGGATGTACAGGGCCGTTTCGAGCAGATCTCACCCAACTACCTGCACGAGGCTAAGGGGTCCATGCTAACGGCTGTGTCAGGTGTGTAATTAGTGCTGAAAGGTGTGTATGTATGTGTAAATAGTCATATGTGTTCTAATATTGACGACTTGTACTCAATTCACCTGTTTTTTTAAAATTATTTTTATCTACTATGCTATCGTCTCAGTGTCCATAGTTATTTTTCTCTCACTTCCTCGCTCCAGAGTCCTTGTTTTCCCTCTTTCCCCCCTCCAGTACTCTCCCACATGACTACAATTCACCTTTTCCTTCCCTTTTCCCTCCCGGTGCAGCACGTGACAACATTTCGTCTGTTGTGGAAGTTCGCCAGCGGCCCATCGATGCCATCTGGCGCTACCATCTGGACGTGATCGTGGACGGGCAACGGGTCTACTTTGATAGGTATTCCCAGAAGATCCAGCAATTCAGAGGTGAGAGTACGATCTTCCTTCTGTCTTTCCTTCCTAACACACCCACGCACCCCACCGTTCCTTTCCTCCCGTTACATTCGCTTCCCTTTCCTTCCCTCACCTCTCCATTCTCCCCTAACACCAACACCACCTCTCCTTTGTACTCTGTAACCTCTCTTCCCGCAAAACCAGTCCTGCTACTTAACACTTTCCCTTCCTTCCCTCCTCTCTCCTTACCTGACAACCCTCGTTCACCTGCCTTTACTTAATTACATACCTGCATCCCTACCTTCACCACCCTTTTAACCTAACCTAATCTAACCTAACCTACACTCTTCTTTATCATTGTTCTATCCCTCTCCCTCAACTTTTTAACCTCACCGAATGTTTCTCCCACCTAACCTAACCTAACCTAACCTCACCTCAATATATTCTCCTTTGCCGCTAGAGTGCGTTGTGTACACCCCAAGCAACATCCTGAACCAGAGTCATGTAGTGATCATGTTCGCGTCCGGCGCCGGCGTGGAGGTCATGGAGAACAGAGGTTTCCTAGGGACCAGGATCTACCTCCCTCTCAGCTTCGCGGTGAGTGAGATGACTGAGTGGGATGAAAGGGAAAGTGAGAGCTGTAAGGGTGGGAAGGATAGAAAGAATGTGGGATGAAGTGAATGAAAAGGAAAGGAGGATTGAAAGGACTGTAAGATGAGAAGGTTGGGAAGGTATCAGAATAGGAGAAGAGTGGGATAAGAGCCTCCTCCTCCTCCTCCTCCTCCTCCTTCCCCATTTTCCTCACCCACCGTCTCCTCCTCCTACGTTTTCTTTACTCATCGTCTCCTCCACGTTCCTCACCCTCCATTTCTTCCTCCACCAGAACATTACACGGGGACTCTTTGGGAATTGGACCTTCGACCCTAAAGATGACTTTACGCTGCCCGATGGTACCCTGAGTTCTTCCCCCGAGCCTAGTAACGTGGCGGTGGTTCACAAAGACTTCGGGATGAAGTGTGAGTATAACTGTGTGTGTATGTGTGTGTGTGTGTGTGTGTGTGTGTGTGTGTGTGTGTGTGTGTGTGTGTGTGTGTATGTGTGTGTGTGTTTTCTTGTCCCTATCAATTATGTATTTTGGTATTGTGTTTTTGCTATAGGGTAAGACTCACTGATTTTTCCACCGTCCCTCACCGCTACTTTTTGCAATGTTCATTCCTCTCCCTTTCAATCCCTTTCAATCCATTTCAGTCCCTTTCAATCCCTCGAACACTCATTCTAACCTCACTTTTCATCTTCCTTCCTTCACTTCTCTAAACTCCTTTCCTCTCCTTCCTCTGCTTCCTCTCCTATTCCCTCTCAACTCCTCTATAAGCCACTCCCTCTCTCACTTCCCCTTGCAAGTCCCTAATTCACCCCCTCTTTTTGTCGTCTTGCAGGGGTATTGGACGACAAGGAGAAGACAGATGTGGGTAGATCACTCTTCAACCACGACAACTATCGCTCCAGCAACTATTTCTACGACCCTACCTTCGAGCCTGAATGGATTCTTGAACCCATATTGTCTATAAATGCGTGAGTAGTATTAGTATTAGTATTGATAGTAGTAGTAGTAGTAGTAGTAGTAGTAATAGTAGTAGTAGTAGTAGTAGTAGTAGTAGTAGTAGTAGTAGTAGTAGTAGTAGTAGTAGTAGTAAGATGGTGCTAATCACTTCAATATTTCTTCACTTCCCTTCCCTACATCCCTCCCTCGTTACCTCCTTACCAACCTGACCTTATCTCCCCCGCAGTACCATGAAGACTGACGAGATCAAGAGGGTGTGCGGGGACTCCTATCAGTGCCACTTCGACTACGTGGTCACGCTTCGCAGGGACTTCGCAGACATAACCAAGTATTACCAAGACCAGTTCGTCAACATCAAACAAATCGGCCTGCAGACAAGTGAGGACAAGGGTGGATAGATAGATAAATAGATAGATAGATAGGCAAAGCCCGGTGGATTTACGATAGGGAAGTTGATAGTTAGATAAGTATAATGACACGTGAATATATAGATCGATGGAAGATTGTTTAGGTAGACGCAATGGACAGGTAAACAAATGAAGAATACTTGAGACTGCGGTGGACATGCTAACATCCCCTTCCATCTGTGTCCCCTTCCAGTGGTGTCCTGCGGCGCTTTACCAACGCCTCCTAACGGCAGAAAGTCAACCTTCAACTTCCTAAGCGGCGCCGAGGTCAAGTTTGACTGTGACCCTGGCTACGTGCTGCTGGGTGAGCAGCGCCGTTGGTGCTACGCTTCAGGGGACTGGAACTGGCCCGAGGACGGCGAGGCCACCTGCGTCAGTAAGTACTACACCCACACTTGTTATTATTGCTGCTTGGGGTCAGATCAGATTGATTAGGTGCTGGGGTGGTCAAAAGCGTGTTGAATGGTAATTGTAAGGTGGGTGGAAGGGAATAATGTCGGGGCCTCCGAAATATACTGGCCTGTACAACATTTCAATGCACTGAAAACCTGAAAATTCGCCTACGTCGACTTCTTGAGAGCCAGGCCAGTATATTTCGGAGGCGCCGGTAATGTCATGGTGAGTGATAGGTTTTGTTTCATGTTAGGATGGTAAGTGACAGTGTTGGGTCTCACCTGACTTTTGAGATGGTGAAGTTGTCCTGATATTCGTCCGCACCTGTCCCTCCCTCCTCCCCCTCCCCTTCAACCTTGCGTCGGCAGACACGCGCGGCACACGCTCATTGACCCGTCATGTCGGTGCCACACAAAGCTTGTTTGTGGTTGAGTTTGTTTCCTGGAGCTAAGGATGCGCCGCTCCCTCCCTTCGGGCCGGGCAGGGCGGGGCAGGCGCGGACGGATGGACGGACGGACAAGATGCATTGGACTGATGGATTCTGTTTCCGGCAGCTGAGGCGGAGTACCTGGTGATGCAGGGAGGGATCACCGCTGGTACAGTGCTGGCTGTCCTGCTGCCCATCCTCATTGGGTTGCTCTGCTTCACTTCTTACCTGCGATCCAAGCACCAAGATGAGGTCGATACCGCCATCCGCCATGCCCCGGCCTCCGCCTCGCGACCATTCATCTCCCGTCCTATGGCGCCCGTCAAAACCGCCGATTACTCCCCAGTGACCCACAGGGAAGTGTTCAGTGGCTCCCCGCCGCCCCAGAACCTCCTTACTGAGGCTCCACTTGGTCGCGCTAATGACAGTTCCTCTGATCTTCCGGAAACTCCATCCAGCCACTCCCTCAGCGACTCCGACAGCTACACTTATCCAGGCGCTTCTCCCGCCCTTGACGCAATCGGCTGCCGTCCCATGAAGGTTCCCGCGACCTACGACGGCACGTACGACACCCACGAGCCCGTCAACAACAAGCCCGTCGTGTTCCAGAACGTGTTGTGGGACCTTGACGAGGAGCCTCACAAGGAATCCCACGTGTAGGGCCTCGCACCCTTCGCCTCACACTTCACGTGTTAGATCCACGCCTTCCCATGACCTCACAGAGTCCCTACTCTTAACCACACTATATAGCTACTATCCTCACTATACCTCTCATAGGTGACCTACACTTTGCGTTGGGAGGTGCTCGGCCCACCACGACTGAGCCGAGCACCTCCCAACGCAGCTCAACACTTCAACGTGGAAGAGAGAAACACGTGAATCTCCAGTAGAGGGGGTGAGGCGAAAGCTGACTTCACTTCCGCGGAAAAAAAGAGAAAGAGAGCATTAAACCTATCGAAGAGGACAGGTTATAACGACGCGATTGATCACAAAACGATGACGGATCAATCTAAACTCAACCGGAAGTTCGCCGTGACTTAGACAGACGATAATTAATAAAACAAGTTTAGAGATTTTAAGAAGCATCAATGTTTTTTTTCATGATATTCACCCGATCTACATAATGGCTTGTGCTTAGATGTGCTTTTGATGGATAGATTTAAGAGTGTGTGTGACGTACGTACTCAACTCTAGATAATAAATAGGCTTAGATACATGACATGACCTGTTTTGTTATCATAAACAATTGTGTATGTGCTTTGCTAACGTAAACTTAAGTGTTTTGTATGTTTCTTTAACGTGTCTTTCCAAGTCTTTTCTACTATTTTTTTTTTTAAATATTAGTAAGTATCAATGTCATCTTTTATTACTGTTTCAAAGGCAGACTGAGAAAAAACAGTGCTGATAAATGAAAGAAATAAAGATGAAAACCCTAGAATAGAATGATCACTCATTTAACGTCAACCATAACATACGAACCTCAACTTTATGTTTGTTTCTTTTGCTACATCGTATTCCCTCCCCTGCTCCCATTCCCTTATCCTCCCTCCCATGAGTCCTCCGACCATCCCCCCCATTCCCATGCACCCATCAGCCCATTCCTACGCTGAGGGAAGCTGGGTGGGATGGGTGAGTGAGTTGATGGGGCGGGGACAGGCTGGCGGACGAGTGTGAATGAATACAAAGAAGAAGAAAGGAAAGAACAGTTGGTTATAGTGACAGTTACGAGTAGTTGAGGGAGATTAGCGGTGGTTGAGAATGCGTGGTGTTGCTGCATCCAAGGACAGGGAATTGTGCAGGTGTTTTGGGTGAAGCTTGCAGTCTTTTTGTGTGTGTGTGTGTGTTGATAGGTCATAAATAATTAATCCCTTGATATTAAGGTATGTTTATTCAAGTATAGTTCTACTCCCTTCACTTCCTCCTCTAATTCCTCTTATATACATTCTCATTACTCGCTCCATTCCGCCACACACTCACGCTTCGCCCTCCACTCCCAGCCGAGGGGGAATACCTCACTATGCAGGGCGGCATCACGGCGGGCACGGTGCTGGCGGTTCTGCTGCCCATTCTCATCGCCCTCCTCTGCTACGCCTCCTACGTCCGTAACAAGGATCGTGAGGATTACCGGGTGCCTGAGTTCGTCCGCACTGGAACCGAAAAGATCAACCATTTCAGGGCCAGGTGAGTAGTAGTAGTAGTAGTAGTAGTAGTAGTAGTAGTAGTAGTAGTGGTATAGTTATTTATTCCTTCCAGATGAATTATGTTTCCTTTCCGTTTCTATCACTGTCATTTTGGTTCCATGAAGGCAGCCGTTCCTTAGCGTTTCACTCCCAGGATATAGAGCACCAAGGAGGCAAGGGTTGTGCCGTCAGGGAAGAGGGGTGTGTGACTGACTCATGCTGAACAGTATTGTGGTTCTTAGATACGTGTTGGGGGTGACACAACCATTCTTATTACTGAAATTAGTGATAGAACACGTTCAATTAGGTTACTGATCTGAGTGGTGTGCATTGTTTATATAACTCGGTATTTACTTGTATGCCTTTCGTCATCCAGCATCAGGAGGCAAGGAGACTACTCTGAGGCGCGTCAGATGCCCGTGAGTGGGAGCACCGGAGGCGGCGGCGGCAAGCGGACGCCAGATACGCAGAACAGCGACGACACGCCTGTGTAGCGGCGCAGCGCTGACTCGCGCCGGGAGTTGGGCGGGACGCGGGTACGGGAGGATTGTAGGTTTCATACCCTGGTGTGGAGAACAGATGCTGATTGGTTCTTTGTAGAGCGATGCGATTTAGTGTCAAGTGTGGAGTTGCAAAACTTAGCACTGTCCCTAAAGCTGTCCCTGATAAGAGGATGGTGGTCCTGGATCCACCCAAATAATAATTTACGTCCGTAAATGTTATATACAGAAGAGGAATTTGTATCGCGGTCTATAATGCACACGTCATCATCATACAAACGGACTCTTGAAATATTCAGTAATTCCCAATAAATGTTCCGGGTGTTGCATTTGACATCAGAGGAAGGAAGATTGTTGCCTTGCCAGACGGATCAACACCTTTTTGGTGTGGAGAAAACAGGTCTCCGCCTCAGCCGCGAAGTATTTGTATCCCTTTACGGTCTATCATAACCCAGCGTCCCTCCATATTGACACCAGGACAAAACGTTAAAAAAAAAAGTCTGTCTGTGTGTATATGTGTGTGTGTGTGTGTGTGTGTGTGTGTGTGTGTGTGTGTGTGTGTGTGTGTGTGTGTGTGTGTGTGTGTGTGTGTGTGTGTGTGTGTGTTTGCTTATTTGTATCCCCTTCGTCCCCTTGTATGAGTTAGATTCAGCTGTTCCCTCTCTAATCCAGTTTTCACACAGTGTCATTATATATAATTGTTAGTAGTGTATTGTCGTAGCTGTAAGCTTACCACATGTAGTTATAAGCAACACCTCATCTTAGGGATCACTTAGACTATAGATTGTGTGTCGTCCAAGGGTAGGTATGTTTGCACCGACAGCTTGGTGGGTGAGTAGAGGCATGTGTGTAGTGTGTTGTATAGGTGTGTGCTGGTATCATCGACAGGTGTGCGCTCCTGGGAAACACGCACGCTGTCTCGTTCAGTAGCATATAAAATAAACCTTATCTTATCTACAATTCTGCACCGCATTGATTGAGCAGCGTGTGTGGTGTTTTTTGTGTACCTTGGCAAGGACGGACTCGGAAGTCAGGTAACCACGCCCCACGGAACACTAACTTCCTGATTGAATAACTAAGTAACGGTGATTGAACAACAGTACCTCAAAAACTAGTAACAAACTAATGCTTAGGAGATAACTTAAGAGGATTACAGTAGCCATGTAACGTGGATGATGTAGCAGTAACCGACCTAGACAGACTTTTGAGCAGGTGTTCCCAGCCTGTGCTAGCTGACTACACGTTTCACTTCCGTGTTATGCTAGTTGCTATTTTCTATTTTCTTCACAGGTGTAACTTCGGGTATTTCATCACCAAAATGTTAAATGTTTTGGTTATAATTGTCTAGGCCTTGAAAGAAAATAGATGTTGACAAGAAGTAATAAAAACAGAATTATTGATATATGCTTAAATTAACTACAACCATCAGTGAAACAATACATAGCCTTTACCCTCTGAAAAAAAAAGTTAGCCTCTCATGGCCGGGGTGAAGACGATGTATGTACTGCCCTCCTCTTGGGTCCACCCCTGCCTCAACACCCACCGCGCCCTTGTGATTATACCGTGGCTCTCGGTGTCCATCGGACCCGAACTTCTACCGTACAACTAGCATTTATACTTACAAAATACAAAAAAGGACTTTGTTATTTCTTGTTTCTTAATAAATGGTTAAATGTCACTGTTTTGTTATTGGAAGGTCAGTTTATATGTGTGGAAGTAGCATTATATATCCAGGAAAATAATGTTATTATTATTGTTTTTGTTGGTGGTGGTGGTGGTAGTGGTTGTGATGGTGGTGATAGTGGTTGTGGTTGTGGTTGTGGTGGTGGTGATGGTATGGTAGTGGTTGTAGTGGTAGTAGTTGCTGTAGTCAAAATAAGAACTCATGAATAATGTAAATCTTCAGACAGCCCTTGTATGGTAATGTTAGAGATACCTAGGAAAATAAATAAATAAATAAAATAAGAATAAACAAATAGAGTAAAATAAAATAAGATATAAAAACAAATAGATAAATAAATATGTAAAAGAAAAGAAAAAAACACCCCAATGAGAAGATAGAAAAAATAGATACAACTACGACACTGGTAACCCAACTTAAAGGTTTCTAAATCTCAAGTTACTCATAATTATTACTCACGAAACAAAAATACTTACACAAGCGGGATTTTTTCTTTTTTACTTGTTGAAAGACTGATAATGTACTTAAAGTGATCATCAGGCCACATAATTTCAAGGTTAAGTTTACTGAGGATGTACTATTTGTGGTTCCTGAAGAAGGCGAGCGGCACAGTGCCAAGGCTTTCGTCGCCACTGATGCAAAACCTGTTTAGGTGCCAATTTAACGTGTGGCTGCTGCTTTCTTTCTCTTCTTATTATTCACGCTCGTGCTTGGTAATGTCGGGAATAAAGTGAACATCGAATACAGAGGATGACTGCAGGTGTGCTATCTATAGATAGACAAATATACATACACACCACTTTGATAAATACTGTTAAGCGCAGGTGTGTACAGGTGGCACACGTATACGTACACCTGTAGAGGCAGCGCACGGTCCTAACCTCCTCTCTCCATAGTCCTACAACTTGTTCTGGGATATTACAGGTATTAATCTTGGTTGATATGAACAGGTAGGTCATTATGCAGGTTTGAGGCAGGTTATTTTGCAGTGAGTGTGGCGGGTGTGGCCTTGATCGGGCAGTAGTGGCTCAGTGCTTCGTGGAGGAGGTTGTCACGTCGGCCAATGCGAATACGAGTGTGTTTTGAACGGTGAAACCACAAACAGTATTTACTTATATACTAAATACCTGTTTATTTTCACTTAACTCTTCATAACCAGAACTTACGTACTGTAGTTATTTTTGTGTCTAGTATCAGTTAACTTTTTCTTTATGCCCAGAACCCATGTACTTCCTATACCTACCTGCATACTAAATACCTCTTTATGTCCAGAACACACGTACAGTACTTAATTGTATACCTAATAGCTGTTTATTTACACTTCCTCCTCATGCCAGGAACATGCAGTGTCCCTGTAATGAATCTTGATATTCAGTGAAAGTTGTGGCTCAGAATTCCTCTATCATGTATATAAGTTCTGTTTTCCTGCCGGTGTTCAGAGCGTTCTTATTTTCACCAGGTAATGCTGATATGCTTAGCTATCTGTTTAGCTCTACGTTTTGTTTTGGAAAGTCTGTGCTGTGATAGAATACTAGTTTGATTAGGCCTACTCTAGTGTTTGCTTGGAATGTAGGCTTTTAACGATTAATTTCAGTATATTAAACGAATGGTCGAATGCAATAGTGAATAATTAGAGGAAAAATAATCTACCTGTATTTTATCAAAGCAAAATTAATGTTATGCATTGGAAAATAGGAGGCAAATGAAGAAATCCAATACGTATTTAAATCTTAACCCTACCACAGACCCCTCGACCCCTCCTCTTCACCCTCCAGCTGTATGCGTGTCTTATATGAAGAACAATCTGCCTGCATTTTCATTAAAGCAATATTAGTGTTATGCATTGAAAAATAGGAGGGAAATGAGGAAATCCAATACGTATTCAGATCTTAACTCTACCACAGTCCCCCCCTCAAACCCCTCTTCTACCTCCAGCTGTATAAGTGTGTAAGAGGTGTATGAAAAACAAGTGTGGCAAATAAAGTGAAATAAGAAATAAGAAGAAACGGAGTAAGAATTCAAGGATTCGTAAGAAACGATACAAGGCGACAGAAGTCACAAGAGGAAGAAAAAGACACATGATACAATAAATAATCACTTATCAAGGCAGGCTGACGTGTCTGTACCTGCTATAAGCCTGTCTAGCCTACCAGACACATTACTCAATACACTACATTTCAACATTTCATTCATAGTTGCTTTAGATCTACATGTATTACCAACCTTAAGTTACCTATTCGCTTATTAATTTATTCTCGTGTTGTGTTCAGATACTCACTTCTCTAATATTTTTCTCCACCCTATCACAGAGGTACAATGAAGTGTCTCTCATAAATACCTTAAAATATAACTATTACATTATTCATCTCCACACTAATACCTGTACAAAGGGTTGAAATGGTAGAGTAGTGGCAGGACGCAAGGGAGCCGTCACATGTTCCATTATTAACGTCATGAACAGGAGGTGAAGGCGCATGCGTAGTTAAATTTTCAGCCATCTTTGTCCAGCACAGTGTGAACCTACTCCAGTGTCCTGTGTTTTCCTGGTAATATGACGCTGTTTCAACTTATCCTCCCTGACAGTCCTCCCAGAACACGCCCTTAACCTACCCGCTGCTCATGACGGCGTGGTAGCGGCGATAATAACCAATAAAGGGGAATAAAAAGGGAATATCTGTGACACCTTCCCAGCTGACCCCTGGAAGTGCCTGAGGAAAAGTGTTTAGGTTTAGTCGGGAAGCTCGCCGTCTGCCTTCCTAGTGGATTGGGTTACAGGTGCAGGTGGAAGAGGAGATATTGGTGGTGTGTTTACCTTGCTATGTGGTGGAAGGGACGTGTTATATGTGGTGGGAATGTGGAACAATATGGCCAGAAGTACACGTCCGTAAGGAGGACTGCTAATGTTTTGGTGTTTATACTCAAGGATTTTTCAGTGCCCCTTGCTGTCCTATGGGAAGATTGGTTAGATTTTTAGGTATTAGGTACCCAAGGGCGTCTCAGTGCTTTATTATTACCATGTTATTACTTAAAATGGTGTATGGTGGAAGGGCGTCACTGTGGCCCTTTCCTCGAGGCCATTACACAGCTTGCTAGTCATATTTTCCAACATGCTGGGTATTAGGAGTTCAATAATGTGTGCGAGAAAAATAAATAATGATGAACTAGCCTAATAGTGAAGTTCAAGGCCTCGTGATATGATAGTGTTGACATGGTGGGACTGGGAGCAGCCACGGATACAGGAAACTCAGGGGAAGGGAAATCCGTAAAGGAGGGACATTTTATAGTACACTGATATTAGGAAAATATTAGCTAGATGCTTGTGTGTACTGGTGTTGGGATAGAGTGGGGCAGTAGGAGTGGATAGTATGATTAGGTAGTGTGTATAATTAGTCGTGTGTATGTGTGTATCGGGTAGCTATATATAATTGGTCTTTGTTACTGTTTTGATGTGATGTAGTGACAGTTTACCTGATGCATACGTGTTGGTTTGTGATTGTGAGGCTGCAGCATGGTGGGTGAGCTGTTATCACCTGACTCGTGGCATATTTGCACTGTTTTGTTACCTTGTGTTTTGAAAGGAGTGATGAGGAATTTCGTGGCGACGGAAAAGCCGTGCATGTATATTTTTGTCAGTGTTTTGATATTTGTAGCTGCTCCAAATTGTTTGTTTATTTGTTTTAAAGCAGTATGCTTGATTATAATTGCATGTTCTCAGGAAGGAGTGAAATGCAGTGTAGTCGGTTACTGCCAGAGTATGCATTATTGGAATTCATTGCCCTTTTTTCCAACTAAAACGTGCATACAAACATGTTTATCCATATTAGGATGAAACTGGCATCACACATTGTAGTACATCTCCCCACCCCCACCCTCACCCCATCCCTGTGTCACCCTCATACGTAGGTCTACTAAATGCCATCAATTTCCACAAACATGCAGTTTATATTTGTATTTTTTAATTAGTTGAATAGTTACAATTTTATATTCCAAATTCTGTGCCTTACACGAGTTATTTATAACTACTTTGATGTGATTAAGAGTGTTATACAGCTGTAGGAAGACTTGCATAGTTAACCTAATCGTGTTTATCAATGTCGAACGTATTCAAAATGTCACCATTTATTCGTGATCCATGCTAACATAGAGTGTGGTCTTCATGAGGACTCTTAAGCTGTATAAGCAGATAAAAATTACTACTAGCTGCATGTTTGACTGGGAGATGAATATTTTTGCGGACTAGTGGCTAGACTCTTTCTCTGGGGCTCAACAGAAACAGAATAAAAGATAGCAGTGAATATATCTTTACTGGGTTAAATATATCTGAGGACAAAGATGATGCGTTTAATATACATGACAAGCATCACTAATGTGAAATGCAGAAAAAAAGTAATATGTAGTGGTTCACAAAGTAAGAAAGTAAATTATACTCAGCTGACATGGTTAAAACATATTAACTAAGCCAAATTTTCACTAGTATAGAATCCAGTGTAGTGCCTTATGATGCTGTCCAGTATATTGAGGTTGAAATTCTGAAAAATCTATTTATATGTTTTTAGCATTTGTTTCTGAAATGGTGCATCCTGTATGAGGCATCCCTACCAGTGCATTATGTCATCAGCTCTGCAAATTCATGAAACTTTTTTGAGGTCAAGTTAAAGTTGGGGAGTGGGTGCCATGTGAGTGTCCATCGTTGTTAGATTTTCAGCTTTAAAAATGTTATCAATGCAGTGATAGGTATTATCTACCATCAGTTATGTAACTCTACTCATGCAAGGAAAGTTTTGTTTTTTATTATTCATTTACTTATTTTTTCTATCTTTTCTTTTAGTTGTATGTTTGTTTGAATGTTTGTATATGTATGTATCTATGTATTAGTGGAGAGGGAAATTATTTGAATGTTTGGTGTTTTTTAAAGCAGACATACTGTAGCGATATAGTGTTGACTGCTCTTTTAACTTTTAAAAACTCAATAGAACTACAAGAGTATTTCTCTGTAATACATGTCGTTCATTACTAAGCTGGTTGTGTTTAGGCAAAGTTGTGACAAGTGTGGCAGGATGGGTGATGTGTATGGCATATAACTATTGTTTTGTCAATACTGGGTGAGCATAGTACCTTATGGTTTATATTTAACTTTGTGGTAATGAAACCCCCACCATGCCCTCCAATGGTTACCTCATTGATACACCATGAGTCATGCTACGTGATGGTGTCTTAATCGAATAATCATTATCATTCAATTGTATGCATTTTCTTATTTTCTTTTAATTTTCTTTCTTGTATACTTTTAGTTGAGGTTTGGTTTTGTAAATGTTGGTGCCTCAGTCAGGGCTTTATAAGTGGTCCCCTTGTTCTCCATGACACTGCTCATGTTCAGCTGGTTTCCAGTTGAAGTGTTGATGGAAAAAGCCAGAGTAGTTGCTGAATGCTTTGTGGGGGAAAGAGGATTTTGCGAATGGACGTAATAGAATGAAAATTTTTTTTTGAAGAGGATTGGAAAAAATGAATGTGGATTTATTTGTGGTTTAAATTATTGATAGGAGTATACATGGGATGGCAGAGAAAGAGATGGATAGATATTGGATAGATTGATAAATATTCTAAGCTGAAGAAGACTCTGCTCATATCAATGTGCTGGATTCTGCAGAGTTGGTTAAAATATCTCATTGAAGAATGGTAACTGGTCCTGTTAGGAGGTATGTCTATCTGTGGAAGTCAGTAAGCTGTGGATGTTATGGTGTTGTGTGTGTAATACATAACCATATGCTACTGACTGACTTGCTGAGACACTTGTAAGGCTTGCTGATGGATGTGTTATCTTCATCATGTCACTAGTTTGACTTAAGGTGACCTATAAAGTGAAGGTGTTGACTAAGACATACTTGGCACAAGATTGATAGTTCATAATATGTTATTAGTATCCAACTTTATATCAGATACCTTGTGTTGCAGCTTTAACAAAAACACTGCAGCCGGGTCTGGTATGGTTATGGTGATCCTTCCATTTTATCTTTACTCCTGTTGGAATGTTTGGCTGCTGCTTTGTCTGCTTGACGGGGAAACATTTCAAACAATTGTGTGCATTAGTTGTCACTTAAGATGCAGTGTATGATAGGAGAGTCATGGCTGTGACGTTGACCATTTCTGGTGGAAGCAACTGAAGCTTACTAAGTGCATAAAAAAACAAAAGTGTACAAAGTTATATAATGAAACAAACCAGAATTTTATGCAGTTTGAGTAATGTTTGATGTTTAAACTGGTGTTTCTCTCTTTTTTCAGCTGCACAGTAAGCGGTCAACTCTCTAGGTGGTTTGAAGTGAAAAGATGTCAGAAACGGCTTTGAAATTTGGCCCCGAGTGGCTACGAGTGCTGTCCCACGGCGGTAGTGTGTCTTCTCCACCACCCAGCCCAGGAGTCAACAAGATGAAGGTCAGTGCATGTGCCTTTGTTTCTGAAAGCTTCAAAGGAAGAACTGATAGCAGCAAAGGAGTGTGAGATACTTCAAGAAAATTTTTATCATGTTAGCAGGTCATCTTTAGGGTATTTCAATACATTTAATAGTATACAATGTTAGTAATTTGGGAACTCTCTTAGCCAGAATAAGGATTCACTCCTTGATTTAAATTTGTAGTTTTATGTTTAGGCCAAAGATTAGTGATATTTTGCAAGCAGAGAAAAAAACTTTGAACAAGAGGGAGTGGCTATATTGGATTTTAGAAAGCTGGCATTTAGTTGGTATGGTAAGACACTGTACTGCTAGCAGAGGGCAGAACATCGCTATGGTCGAGAGGAGATGTTGGCACTCTTCAATAAGCATCAAAGTCCACCAGATGGAATGCAGGCGCTTGGCTCGCTGTATGTCGACAAGGCTCAAGAACCACTGGCTTTCATACCCATGAATGAGGAAGAACAGGTGAGACAGAACAGTGATTGTAAGTTCCTGTGGATAAGGATGGAGGTGATTGTATTCTAGTTTACTGATTTTTTTTGAAGGAGTCTCTTGTGGTATTGAATGACATTGTAGTTTTCTTTATCAATTTGAAGAATACAAAAACACACATAGATGAATTTCTATTATACAGTAACATAACTTATATGGACATCTGACAGTTCTTGATTCATGTTTTAATTTTTCTCACAAGTAAAACAACAAGCCTTGGATAGCTAACTCTGGATTTGAATAATTGATGTGACAATACTTTGAGGAAAAAAATTGCAGACGACTGGAGGCAGGAGTGACATTTGGTTAGAAATATTTTGAGAACATCTCACTAGCACAAACAGATAACAACATCTCATTTTGTAGTCTTCTATTGCTGCATAATGTATAACAGTAAAAGTATCAGTTTCTTCCTTTAAAAATTATACTACTTAAAAATTGATGTAGGTGATTCATTGAACATTTCAGCCCATTGTTAATGTTAGAAATGCCTTTCTTTTTAGCGTATGTGGCAGAGGGGGGTAAACAGTGATGTAGTGCTACGTCAAGCTGGGCGCGCTCCCGTCAATGGGGTGGGGAGAGGTCGAGGAGGCAGTGTGGATCGGGGTCGGGGGCGCGGCAGGGGTACTGGGTCTTATTACACGCGTGGGCTCAGTTACGATGAAGAGGTGGAGCCACGGGGCCATAAAGAAGGAGGACCACCTGGCATCGGCATTAGGTAAGGCAAACGGTTGTGTTAGTGTTGTTCTGAATCATTTGTAATTAGAGGAATGAGTAGCTTTGTTTATTATCCCTCCATAGTGATTTTCATAGTTAGGTATTTTTCAATACAATGAGCCCTTACTTACATGTACAGGATGGCAACTTGAATAGTAGATAGTGATATGCTTACAGGAAGGTAAAAGGGAAGTCTCATTCATTTAAGTTCTGTGATTGGGTAACATTTATATAATGTATTTAGTGAAAGTATACCTATAAATCTTTTTTAATCTTTCTACTAATGTATGCATTCATGTAAGTAATACCATTAATGTCTTTAAACTCAATAATTTGGAGTACAAAGATAACATTTCAGAGATGACTAAACAAAATCTTGCTTATTCCCAGAAGTAAACCTTATGAGAGGTCGCAGAGTGTGCATGAGCAAAGGCCTTGGAGTGAGCGGCCTCCTGCTGCCACAGTGCCGGGGGTTGGCGTGGTGCCTGAGGACCGCAATGGAGCCGTGTCACCGCGGAAGGAGCAGGGGCGCGCCTCCACAGAAAACTGGAGGTCACGGGCTGGAGAAAACGATGACAGCGAACGGTGGAGGGGTGTTGGGGGCAACAGAGGTGAAAAGTGGGGTTAGTTTTTGTTTTGATCCCTCTCATGCTATAAACATTTTCATTCTATAATGAGAAGGATGATTGAGCATGATGGAAGTGAATGAAGAGCAGTTGTGAATGTATGAGTAATGATGCAGCCTTGATGATGTGTGTGTGTGTCTGTATGTGTTTATCTAGTTGTATTATACCAATTTGTAGTGTACAGGGTCTGAGCTACACCTGTGTGGTCCTGTCTCTATATCCATATTTGTTCGGCTTTTCAAAAATTGGCACCATCCTAGGTACTATTCTCTATATTTTATGTCTAGGTATATGTTTGGCTTGAATAATTCTCCTCTGCTTCCCTGATATTTAACACACTGACTTTTTTTTCTGCTACCTCAGGCCCTCGTGGGTGGCGTGAGCGAGAGAACGGGCTGGAGGGTGACTGGGAGGAGGGCATAGGGCGAGGCAGTACTCGAGGAATGCCTGCTTCACGGGGCATGCGTCAGCCTTGGGATGAAAAGGATGGGCATTTCCGCAAGTCCTGGGATGAAGACAATTTGCCTGAATGGTGAGGATTATGAAATTGTTCACATTTGATATGCTGCCAGTCATTGGAATGTGTGTTTTTGTTGGGAGATGTTTGATTTATTGCAAAGTATTGGATGTCTTACTTAGCTTATGTAACTGTTTGATGTTGGAGTTATTTTACAACTTCTTGTTCCCAGGAAACTATGTCCACATCCTGTTGTTTAAGAGGTGTTGTGGGCATCATTAGTAGCCATTACCTGACACAGAAGGTTTCTCTTCAGGTACATTGTCCGAGCAACTGAGAACTGTGATGAGAAAGGCGGTAGTTTTGATGCTTCTGGTGCCTTCCACGGGCCTGGGTGGTCTGATGACGAGGAGCCCACAGCCGAGGGTCATGGCTGTGGCCCTGGCAGACCCAGGCAGAAGTCCTCCAGCCCCGACAAAAGCACTATACTTGAAAACTCTGTAACAGACAAAGAAGGTGGCAAGAGTGAGGATGACTCTGATCCGATGGATGAGAAAGCACAGAAGAAAGGGGTGGATGAGGAGCCTCAACCCAGACACTCCCCTATGAACAATGGCATGGATCCTGCTCAAGCTCATCATCCTCCTGGCGATTCCATACCCCCTGAGGTGCATTTCTTTAAGATATATGTAGGTTATTTTTCCTTCACACACCCAGTTTTGTTTAAATGCAAAATCAATTTTGCTACTTTGCAAAGTCATGAAATATTTTCCCTGAAGTCTTGGACTTCTATTCACCTTTTTTGTGTAAAACAACCATGCTGATTATATTTACTTATTTATTTTTGCACCTGCTGTAGTAGCTGTTTAGTTAGTACAGCTGCAAACTAAATGCTTTATTAATTTCTATGTTTTATATCTTTGGTTATGATTAGAATGCATTTAAGAAACCAATGTAATGTGAATGAGAATGTGATTGTGGATGTGAATTAGAAGGATTTGATATGTGATGGCACAGAAGAATATTTTGGTTTACTATCTGTGTATGACAAATTTAGTAAAGATAATCTTTTATTAGTTAAGATGATTAGATTGAGTCACATTGCACGTGAGGGAATCATGAGGCAGGGAATAGTGATTGTACACCAGATGGTAGACTAACTTTAGAATATTGTGTAATTGAGAATTTAAAACCTCTTGATGGTTGAGACAGTAGAATGTGGACCTGAAAAACAACATAAATTTTATCTAATTTGAAGTATTAGGCAATGAGTGAGTTATATTAGCCATAAAGACCATTCTGAAGGGCCTTATAAATGACAGGGATCAACCGGAGAAGAATCACGAAGCAGGGAAGAGAACAGGGGAAGTCCAAACGAGATGGACCCGGGTGCTGTGATCCCCGAGTCCATGATGAATGGTGTCGCCACAGAAGATGAGAGCAATGGGAGGGAGGCCCCAGCAGCTCCACCTTTCCAGGGTGGGATGGGACCAGTCCCAGTGCCAGCACAGAACTCTGAAGGTTCAGAACCTGTGCCGGGGTTGGGTAGGGAACACCAGGGAGAGGAGGAGAAGCTCGAACACATGCAGAGCGTTGCAGACGACTTGGTGGCAAAGCTTGTTGAAGAAGATGATCCCCGACCTCGGTCTAACCCCTCCAACCCCGGTGTGACGCCCCCCGGGCCAATGGGACCCATGCCAGAGCCAGCGCCCCATCCCACCCACACTCACATTGTTGGAGAGGAGAAGTGGTACTATACAGACCCTCAGGTTAGTGGCAGCTTTCACAATTTGTGTAAGGGATTTTTAATCTATAATGTTGTTTAGGCTATATATAGTATTTGGTATCTGCAAGATATTAATGAAATGTGAATATTTCAGGGAGAGATCCAGGGTCCCTTCTCGTCTAATGACATGTCTGAGTGGTACAAGGCTGGATACTTTACTCCAAGCCTGCTGCTTAAGCGTGAATGTGATGACCAGTTTGCTCAGCTTGGGGACCTTACCAGAGGGTTTGGTAGGGTGCCCTTCATTCCAGGCCCTCCAGTTCCTCCCCTTAAGGTGAAAGATCAACTTAATTTCTTTCATTATAAATTACATAAAGAACCATGAAATATTTCGGTATTTGTGGAAAGAACTTTTATCTTTTACTATGTTGTGTATCTTTCTCTTAATGACAGTCATGTATACACACGTTAATATCCTTCCTCCTTATATAATTATAAGGTACACTGCCCAGTTATTTTTCAAAAAATTATTGAATTTCTGCTCTTTTATAGTATGAATTAGAGTCAAGTTGTATTGCTCATAAAACTAAACAATTGAATATTTTGTGACCCTTCAGCTACCAGAACTACTGGCCGCACAGAAGCAGCAGGCTGAAAGAGAGCGCTTGGAGTTGCTACAGACTTATATGTTGCAGAAGCAAGTTTATCAACAACAGGTTGCTGCTAGGTGGGTAATATTCTGGTTTACCATTCCTGGGTGGCTGGTAGTTTGGTGTGCAGGTGAGTTATCTAAAAGCATTACTTAGGGACGACTGTATATCTTTAGTAAACATTAGATCCTATTATATAACTTGTTACCTGATGTAGCAGTCATCATGAGTAAGTAATGGTCACTTTCCAGTTTTGCCTTCAGTTATGGTTGTATCAAGGGACAGTAAAGGAAGTAAATGTCAATGATTACCAAGGACATGCATTGTTTTAATTTATTAATTTATTTATTGTTTAACTTGTCTCCTTGACATGGTATGTTTTCTGATTCATTGGGAATAATACTATATAAGTTTAAATAAGATTCATTGCTTCATTGCCAAGGGGATAAGTGAGAGGAGTGTATGTGTGCCTTGTTTTGGCTATCCTCTTTAAGGTGCATCCACAGGGTTGAACACTGGTCTTCAGACAAACACTGTTACCATATCACACTGTGTAGCAGGATGACTTGATAAACGTAGAATTGAGGAAAACTGATCTGGCAACAAACTGTGGCATCAGATCGGTTTTCCTTGATTCTACGTTTATGACGTCATCCTACAACACAGTTTGATATGGTAACATTGTTTGACCGTCTGGACGCACTTTTAGGCTGATAACAGATTGGTATATAGATAGATAGGTCTAAAATTTTGTTGCTGTTAGACAAAATCTATATATATGTATCACACATTGTGTAAATGATTATTGACATTGTTGTTTTTCTTTCATTAGACAACAAGTGTTACAAAAGTTGCAAAGCCTTGAAGAATGGAGCACCCTCAACCCCATGCAGCAGCAGCAGTTGTTCATGCAGCACATGATGACCATGTTTCCTGGCCACCCACCCCTCCCCCCCACTGTGCCTCCATCCACTGCCATACCTCAGACCACCCAGGTGTCAGCTCCCATCCCTGACCCAAGGATTGTTGCTGGACCAGATCCTAGAATCCTGCCGGGCCCTGCTGGACCACCATCCTCTAAACCTCAGGATCCCATACAAGCTCTTGTTGCACAAATGGTAAGAGGTCCACATATTTATGTACACTTTCAGTTGTTAGTTAGTTTAACTTTACAGTAAGCTGGCTTCATCCTAAGCAGCAAGTTGGTGCCAGAATGGAAATTTATATAACTTTAACATTGATTTTTAACTGCTATAAATTTGTGTTTTAATTAGATTAGCGGCTATGTCCATTTTCCTCACCTTTTATGAGCCACAGTGAATATAGTGATAGTATCCTTACAGTCCCAACCACAGCTAAATTTTTATAGTTGTGTGATGAAAAAAATATATGTAAACATGAAGAAAGCAATTACTGTGAGTGAACGTAAACTTTGGGCAAGAATTGTTGGTATTTTTGTGTCTGTGGTCCTGTTGATGAGTAGGATAATGATTTAGATCAATGCTTGGAAGGTTTTGGAACAAACGTGAGTATAGTGTTAGGAGATTGAAATGCTCGTGTTGGAAATGAGGTATGAGGTAGTTGAAGACGTGTTTGGTAAGCAAGGCACGCGTGGGGGAAATGAGAATGTATTTATCCCTATCTATAGTCTCTGATGTCTCGTCCCTTCTCATCTCTCCTTCTCCATGTGTACCTGTGGATCATCTCATGCTGAAAAAAAAGGACTTTCCAAAGACCAGCCCTCCTTTCCGCTCACGTGTCCACCAGGTACTCAACATTTTCATTCACTCCATCCATGCACCACTTCCCCATCACACCTGCTACCTCATTATTTCCAACACTTACATTCATATCTTTGATTAACATTATCATATTCCCTCTTTCAATCTCCATCAGACACTCATTCACATAATTCTAGAACTTCCTCGTTTCGTCTCTCCCTTTTTCCACTTCTTGCATATACAGGTACATTCACACAGACCCATGCTTACTTCACTATTCCTGCCTTTCTAACCCCCCACATTATCCTAGATACCTTCCCATACTCTAGGAGACATTAGGAGTGCACACCCTTCCTTTCCCTTCCTTGGTGTGTGCTTTATATCCTGCAATTTGCACTTCAACAAAGGCTTGCACAATCACACCTGTTCAACTATTTTTTTTTTCCCAGCAAACGTCCTCTGCTGCCAGTAGCACAGCCATGACCAGCTCTTGTGAGGGGCTGCTCACCTCCCAGCTAACAGCAACATCCATGGCAGCTGAAAACCCTCTGCAAAAGTTATTAATGCAGCTGCAGAGGGGACAACAGCCAGGAATGGGACCAATGGGAGGTCCAGGAGGAGCCCTTGGAGTGGGTATGGCTGGTGCGGGGGGAGTGGCCACCGCCCCGGTGGCCACACCTCCCACCACTGTGCCAACAATAGAAAAGCCGCCAGAGCAACAGTTTGATGCTATCCAGTCCCTCATGCAGCAGCTCACCAACATGCAGACGCCTGCGCAGGATCAGATACAGGTAATGTGGTGGCGGCGTAACATTTTATAAATTACAAATGAATACACAATATAGCACGCTGCCTTGAAAATGATATTCATTTTCTGGGTGAGTGAAAAGAATTTTAGAAAAGGTGTGAATCAGAGAAACAGTATTCCTTGGAAGATTACAGTGATTATCTATGATGAAATAGATATATAAGTACTATTAAGTTTTTCAGCTGGCTTAACGGTTTAGTGGTTAGCATGCTAGGCTCACAAGTGATCCTTTTTATAAGGTTATAATTGTATGACAAACTTAAAACTCTCTCCAGGAGGAGCAGCGCAGACGTGATGAAGACCAGAAGAGATTAGAGGAGGAAAGGAAACTGTTGGAAGACCAAAAGAGAGCTGAAGAAGAAAGAATAAAAATTGAGGAACTCAGGTAAGTGATTTTTGTTTGAAGAAGTGTCTTGTAGCTATTTGTGAGAGGGTATGGAGTGCCATTTGAAGTGTATCATTAGTGTATTTAAAGCATTCTTGTCCTTTGCTCAGACTAAAAGAGGAACTGAAGAGGCAGGAGGAGCAAAGAAGAAGTTTAGAGGCTCTGCGGCGCCAACATGAGGAGGAGGCTCAGAGGTTGGAGGAGGAGAGGAGGAAGATCATGGAGGAGCAGATGAGGAGACAAGAAGAGATGAGAAGAATTGAAGAAGAAAAGATTCGGAAAGAAGAGGAGCAGAAGAAGTTGAAAGTAAGGATGTTGATGTGTTATTGTAGTAAAGTGAGTAATGTGTATTAAAGTAAAGTGAGTTGTAAGAGTTTGAGGCATTGAAT
>JAXIVD010003909.1:27500-40835 GCA_036785275.1 Cancer borealis
AACAATGATCACGCCTCCATCTGGAACCACTCCGACAACTCATCATCCACAGGTCAGATTTAGATTGCTTTGCATCTGCAGCTGGGATTTAGTGTACTAACACTTTGTATTCACAATTCTCTTCCCAGCTGCACAGGCTCGCACATAAGCCAGAGGTCAAAGTCTTAGCTGTCATGAGCAGAATTTAAGTTATATTTTTATCTTAACTATTCTGATACTTATTCCTAAGAATTACCTCACATTGGAGGCCATGGCAGAAGGGTCTTGTCTATACTCCTCATCTTTGTACACTCCAGTTCTCTCATCCATCCCCATCCTCCCTCTCAGATATATTATATCCACCCTTTAATGCCTTTTTAAAAATTATATAAAATCTGTTTTAAAGGAGGATTTTGGGATAATCCTGAGCCCACCAAACCCAAGCCAGCGGGTGGAAGGACTCCAACCAAACCCAACAATCTGAACCAAAACCAGAATCAGAACCAGAATCAGAACCCGGTCCCAGCGCAGACCCAGAACCACAACAGGGGTGGCACGGCAGGTGGGGCAGGAGGTGCTCAGCCCAACACTACCAGTACCCGGGTCAGCAAGAAGAAAACCAAGGATGAGAGTGACATGGTGAAGAAGTTGTTCACTGAAAATGTTTCTCAGGCAGACAACTTTACCCAGTGGTGTAAATCTTCACTTAATACTATGAAGGTTCATGCTTCAATTGACAGTAAGTTAATAGCTTTAGTCATTGTGAAACATTTTGTGCTGTAGCAAACAATCAAGGCATAGTTCTTTTACATAGAATGTGTTTGCCCTGCCACCAATACAAGGCTGAGTAAAATGGTGGTGGTGGTGGTGTTGAAGAAAAGGGAGTCACCTTAGTTGTCCAATATTCTTTGAGGATGAAGTAAAGAGTCATGGGGGGTTAGTATTTACAAATGAGGCAGTATGAGTGTTGTCAAGGCCAGAGTCCAGAGTTGACAGCAGAGGGACAAGGAATTTAAAGGAAACATGCTAATTAATTAAGCTTCTTATGACATGTTTTGCGTGGTAATCCTTTCTCATGACAGTGGCACTTGCAGGAAAGTTACTTATGTATTGGCAGTCAGTAATGATCCTTCAGCACGTGTACAGGGAACATGAAAATGTTTTGAGGAAGAGATGCAAATCAAGATAGCATAGTGTACACAAAAGTTATTTTGAAGAATGTAACTTCTTTAATGCCCTTCACATACTCAAGAATACTTGCATAATACCTTACAAGAACTTCCAGTGTAGGATTATTTTAATTACTGCAGAAGAATAAATTACAGAGTAAGAAAACTAATCAATTCCTTAATTTCAGTTCCAACCTTTGTAACCTTCCTGGCGGAGGTCGAGTCCCCATACGAAGTGCATGACTACATTCGCTCCTACCTCGGGGATAGCAAGGAGGTGAAGGAGTTTGCCAAGCAGTATTTGGAGCGGCGGAGCAAAGCTCGTAATGCTCAGAAGGAGCGAGAGGTGGAGGACGACATCCTGGCGCCGGCACCAGCAGTCAACCCCACCACCTCTGAGTTCCAGGAGGTAAAGGTGAGCATCATGGTAACTCGCTTAAAAAAAAGTTATTTTCAAGATCATTGTGGGTAGATGTTGTATATTTGCACTCAATATACCAATCAGTTGAAATGGCTGTGTAGAAAGACTTAGTAAACTTTTGCTTTAGAGCATTTATCCTGGGGAAACCTATTAGGAGTGTAGATTTGGATCAATTAAATGTTACCGGAAAGGTAGAAGTAATAAATGTGTAGACCAAGTGAGAAATGAGAAGGTGTAAATGAGAACTGGTATTGAAAGAGTTGGCTGATTGAGAAGAACAAAGTGTCAAGGTGGTTTGAGCACATGGAGAATAGAGGAGAAACAGCTGGAGAAAAAGATCACTGGAGATTAAGAGGAAGAATATGAATGGGATGGATGGATGGATAATATGAAGAGATTGTTAGATGCATTAGAGATGTATCTGGATAGAGGTGAAGGGAGAACAATCATGAATGGATTAAAGGTTATTAGAATAATCCCCGTAATAGATAACTATAGACTATATAGTTCTGCTAGGATCAACAAGAGTGCTACATCTCTCATCAAGAAGCTGCTGTTAGCCAGGATTAAACTTGCAACCATTAGGTCATGAGCTGAACACTGCCACACAGCCATCAGGCCCCGGATACATGAATGGTGATTTGGCCTCTACAGAAGGTTCTTCTGCATCTGGTCTGATCAGTTCATGGTATCAGTCGGATCCAGGGAAAGGAATGGGTTCGTTATGGTGCTGAAAAGGTAAACCACGCCATGTCACGCCAAGTGGATTGAAGGATTTTCTCCAGAATATGTTTGAATCCGGTAATTTTCATCATTCAGATTCTATTCACTTGATTTCTGAAAATTTGAGTAAACTGGTTTGTCTAGCTAGTTCCTTCCCCCACCTCTTATTGCCAAGTTTTTTTTTACATTCTTAAAGTTACAATAAAGTAAACCACTTCTATCTTGGTGTTGCTGACTCTTATGTGCTTTTCCTCTACAGGCCCGGAGCAGGAAGGCCAACAAGAAGAAGATGCAGAAGGTAGACAGCAGCATACTTGGATTCAGTGTGACTTCCAATGAACGCATCAACGTAGGGGAGCGCGAGTATGCCGAGTGAGGCAGACAAGGCAGCACAAGTCCCGTATCAGGATCATGTGGTATGCAAATGTGATGAGATTGATATTGCATGGTATATGAAACTCATGGCTGTGTATAAGGAAATTTGAATTCTATGCACAAAATAAAGTTATTAATTTATGTTAGTACTTTATTGATTTATCTTTGTGGTTAGATTCAACAAATTTTTCACTTAATCCCACATAACCATCATCCTTCTTTCTCTGCCATGGCTTATTTGACTTGTTTTGCAACCTTTTATGATGCCATTTTCTCCTTTATCCAGCGCTTCACCGGGAATAAACCTACAAAGCATAGGACTAGTTGGAGACGTGTTACCCCATTAGCGAGTCGGACCAAACAGTGGCAACATGGGTACAAAACGAAGCAGAATAACAAATTAACGTCCACTCAAACATTACTTTCTTATGCAACTGTGTTGATATCACATTGGGGGAAAAGGGAAGCCAATGCTCAGATTATAATACTAGGCACATTTAGCATGCTAAATGTTTATTGTGAGCAGGTGAAGGATGGTTTATGTGCAGTAGCACGTGTGGCTGGTCCAGTGTTGCTCCCTGCCTTGTCTCGTCTTGAGCATATTTGCAAGAAAAGTATGATTTAGTTATTAAAGTCAAAGTTGTCTGTGATAGTGGTCTGCTTACAGATTTAGGCAATCTAATCAGAAACATAAATAATTGAAATTTAAGCTTTATCTATATCTTTGAAAAATGTGTATGTATTCCATGTTCTGCTGTAGGATGGAGGGAATGGCATTAATTTATTTGCATTAATCCAAGCAGTTTAATTATTTGTTACTGTTCATTATGAAAGATTCCCAAACCCTTCCTTGAAATAGAGAAATGGCTCTTTACTTATGAGTTAAGTTCTTATAATAAGAATGCTCTCCACTAATAATATAAAAATTGTTTTGGCATTCACTTTGCTGAGTGGAATAATTAACAACAATTATATGTCCACGCTTCTGTTCCATCTAATAACCACTGATGTGGTGCCTCAACATTTTAAGTTAATTCAAACTATGGATCTGACCTTACCATCCGAGCCCAGACTGTCACTAGTGGACATGAGCCAATGAATCTGTAGGGTGATTTGGGAATCTGCTCTGCCATCCAATTCTTGAGATTAACTGTAGGAGGATAAATAGTTTGATGAGTTGAGGCACATGTATCTGGTTTTCGTACATACACTATTCAAAGTTCTATTTATGCCATTCTATGGTGTGACATCTCATTTCCTCAGGGAATGTCCCCCAATTAGTGGCTGTGGCAGAGTTTATCACTAGATATTTTTAAAAATTATTTTATTGTGAAAGTTTTCTTTGATTCAAGGCTTGTAACATTCCAAACAGCAGAACATGGAAAACAGCAATTATGCTGGGATTCTGCTCAAGCATAGAGCAGCAGAAACTAATACTTTGTGCGGTACTATCTGGTTTGGTGTTGAACAGGAGTTGATCTTAAATAATACACTGGTGGAGCAGATTCATAACATCCTTACTCATTGAAATGTGTTATTGGCTCAGTATTATCTTAACACTCATCACAGTCACAGTATAGTGTTTTTCATTACTACTTATGCTTTCCCAAATGATGTAAGCTGACTGCTGACTCCCATTCTTTTTCATCTACATTACTTGATATGCTTCACTACACCTCACGTCATTTGTGCAGAAATGTATATATCGTAGTTTCATCTTATCACTACATATTCTTCCTTTCGACAGACATGACTGGCTGAATCATGTTTCCTTTCCTTTCATTGTTGCCAAAATGGATGCCTACTTGACAGTTCTTGCAAACAGGTGGCTGTGCTCTCTTCTTTTTTTTCTGGCATGTATCATTGTCATTTAGTAACTGCTGTTTTTTTTGCTAAATACCTGATGGACAATAAAAAAGTTAAATGATAAACCTTATACCAATTTTCATAACTCCAGTAATTATTGCAAAAGTATATGAAAATCTAAAAAAGTTTATATTGAATAATTTCTTTAGTTTGTAACTATTGCTTCATTTATCAGTAAATTTAATGATAAACCTTTCTGTCCGAAAAGATGAATTACTGTATGACAAAATGTACTTGTAGCATAAATTTTACTGTGTAAAGTGACGGTTGCCATGGGTTTAGGGTGGCTTAGTGATTTTAAAGTGAATGCTTACACTGGAGTTGCTTGGCAAAAGGTGTATCTTGCTCCCAGGGAAACTAGTTATCAGGTTATGACTAAGGTTGTAATACAAGAAAGTACTATTTTTGTTAATACATGCATGGAACACTGTCTGACATTCAGACTATACAATCAGTGGTTGTTACCGACATAATGCCACATGGTCGGGTAATTTTCTATGTACTTAAATTATTTATTAATTTTTATTGACAAACATAAATGGAACCAAATATGCTCTTAAACTAACTAATTTACCTAACTATCAGATCTAAAGAATTGGCCGGGAGGATCATTGAAATATGTCATTTTCATACAATTGAGTTTGGATGGAGGTTTTCTGAAGAAAAGTAGCATTTTAAAATTCAATTAACTTTTGATATGAAAAAGTGTAATATGAATTGCTTCATCTACGTTGGTGAAAGTAAGCTGCTGTATAATTAGGGGCTGCCACTGTTACATGACAGAACTGACAACACCATTAAATCAGTATTACATTTTGAAACTCAGAAGGCATGAAAAAGTGCAAGCACAGAAACCTGAAATGTGCTGCAGTGCTTGAGTATGGTCTTCCGGGGTCAGTGCTGTGTGAGGCTGTTGTTACGGGCAAAAGGACTGTGCCTATGTTGTTAATACAGAAATGTTTTGGTGCTCAAATCCAGAAATTCTGGAATCCTTAATACAAAAGAAAAATTTGACTGGTATTCTTCCAACCTGTTGTATGTAATGACTTGAAGAGTTACAGATGCTGTCATGAGTAAAGGATCAGTGCCCCACCTTGCCTGGAGCCAGGGGTGTGTTTTGAGAAGTATATGTGAAGTAATGCGTATGGACCCAGTGAGGAACATTTGAAATATTTGATAGCCGAATCATGTTAATTCACAATTTTGAAAGCCAGCCTTTATAATAAGCAGAGCTTTTCAGGCAAAGTAATACCAATATACATAAGAAATAACTTCACATCTGTTACGAGAGTTAGGTAGTCAAGGAGGGCAATGCTAAGATACAACTTTCAAGTTGAGACCTTATTGGATTAAAAATCAAATTAGTCTTTGCAAAACTGCAATTGAATTGTAAGTTAATGGCAGGTTGGTGAGTACCATAACATATTACGTATCTTGCTGATCATGCAATTGACAAGGATCGTGGGGATGGAAAACCTGCAGGTAAGAGGATTGGATTATTTCCAAGGGTGTGAAACTGAAGGTAAGTATGCTGAAACAATTTCAGAGGTAATGAGTTAAGGACAAAAATGAGACTAGTGAATATTTTGATGTACGTAATAAGTATAGTGTAAACACAACGAATTGAAGGTAATTTCAAAGTACCCTTACTAGTGCAGAACAGACAATAATACATGGCTGGAAATCTGAGCCACACTGGATGTATGTGGTATTTAACGTGCCTTCCCAACCCCTTGATAACCCCCAGGACCACACACGGGTGATCAGCGCTGCGGGCCCTCCACTAATTAAATATTTGTGCGACTTTGCCCATTGCTGAATTTGAATCAATGACGTTCACTAATGAGTCATGATTGAAAATTAGTATCGCTGATTACATAGGGGATAATGACGATCAAATACATACTAATCATTCCCTGTCACCACCGGAAATATTAGTAGGTTATCGAAAGGAACCAAGTGATTAGAGCATGCAGTGATAGTTACTTCAACGGTGTGGGCAAAACTGGTAAATAGATAAACACATCAAATAATACATCAATTATAGGCAGCACCTGACCATGAGTTAAATTTAAAGCCCTGTGATAGAACTTACAGATCTTAGATCGCAAGAGGCGATCTAAAGGGTCTGGGAAACCCCTTCTCTGAGACGGTGGAGTATAGTCGGTGCTACTTTGGTTTGTTATCTACGTGTCATGAATCTACTTTGGTATGCGATCTACACTTTATATTGCGATCTACGTGTCATGAATCTACTTTGGTGTGCGATTTACACTTTATATTGCGATCTGTGTGTCATGAATCTACTTTGGTAAGCGATCTAAAGGTTGGGTTAGCTTAACCTATTTCAATTACATTTTTAGTGTTTGTGAAGAAAGTGTGAGTGAAATTGAAGGTCCTACGAAGAGAGGAAGGTCAGTTGTAAGATGGAAGAAAAGGGGGATACTATTCTATACATTATTGACGTAAACCTCAAAATTTTCGAATTATTCAGAATAACATGATTTCTGCCAATAAGTTTTATAAGTGAAAAACTAAATTCCACCAGAATTGAGGTCGAAAAAGGTTTTCCCATTTTACTACGTAAATATTAGTCCTACAGGAAAATTTTATAGAAGTAAAGTTATGGAGTTTGAGATAATGTATATCTCATATTGTCATCATCTTTCCAATAACTGAAATACCTATGAAGAAAATTAAAATTTTGTGAAAGAAATTAATGCATAATACTTTACACTCCTACATCTATGATTACATTCCAATTCAATTTTATTATAGCATAATAGAACGAACGTCTCCTGCTCTTTCTTTTATATTATATATGTTTTTTTACGTAAACCCCATATATTTCGAGTTATTTCAACACCTTCGAATCTCATGAAAATTTGTACAGGCGGTTTTCAGTTATGCTGAACACGAATCTAGCCTTATTTTCCTGATTACTATAATATCAAACTGTATTTCACCCTTGCTTGACTAATAACATTAATGAAATAACCATTATTTAACTTTAACTTTAACAACACAACTCATGAAAATTGGTACCAAGGGGTTCTCGGGCATGCTGATCACGAATCTGGAATTAGTTTTGTCATTACTATAATATTTGGATTTTTTATTTTGTGGCCCGTAAATTCCACCAGAATTGAGGTCGAATAAGTTTTTTCCCATTTTACTACGTAAATATTAGTCTTAAAGAAATATTGTATAAAAGTAAAGTTATGGAGTTTGATAATGTATATTTCATACTGTTATAATCTATTCAATAACTAATAATTATGAAGAAATTTTAAATTATGTGAATGAAATTAATGCATAATACTTTACACTCTTACATCTATAATTACGTTTCAATTCTGTTTTACTATAGCTCAATAGAACGGGCGTTTTCTGCTCTTTCGTTTATATTCTATAAGTTTTTAACGTAAACCCCATACATTTCGAATTATTTCAAAATATGATTTATGTCAAAATTTCCACACCTCCGAATGTCTTGAAAATTGGTACAATGAGGTTTTCGGTCATGTTGAACACGAATCTGGCCTTATTTTCCTGATTATTATAGTATCAAACTATAATCTATAATTACATTCCAATTCAATTTCATTATAGCTCAACAGAACGAACGTCTACTTTGGTGTGCGATCTAGAGTTTAGGTTAGGTTAGCCTAACCTAACTATTTCAATTACATTTTCTTTGTTATATATGTTATGATATGTTTTACTATGTAGATATCATTCCAAAAAAAAATTTGTACGGTGTAGATAATTTTTCCTTGTAGAGAACAAGCCAAAGTAGCAACGTATAGTCTTCCTAAACCCTAAATGCCTTGTCTTGGCAACCCCTTTAAATGGTAATATAAGCCAGGTATATAGATAGATAGTTGAATAACTAACATTAACAGCAGGCTGATATATCCGTAACAACCACAACAAAACATGACGGAACAGGAAGCTATATACTGTACAACCACTACTACTACTGCAAAGGTGTGTGTGTGTGTGTGTGTGTGTGTGTGTGTGTGTGTGTGTGTGTGTGTGTGTGTGTGTGTGTGTGTGTGTGTGTGTGTGTGTGTGTGTTCTACCTTACTGAACACCTTTCACACCATTCCCTTACTTCGTGGTGCATCCCCACCTCGCAGCATCATCCATCTTGAAGCACAGCCGACGCTCTTGAATGCTACGGACAAAAAAAACACAAATATAGGTATTATGATGGTGCTGGGAGGGTGGGTGTGGATATTCGGGTGGGTTTGTTGGCAGGTGGCATCATTAGCGGGGAAGAGATGAGGGGCGTTGACGTAAAGTGGTGGGGAATGATAGTTGATGGGGCGACAAAAGAAAAAGTACTAGTGCAGGCCGAAAGTGCGGAGGTGAAGGTGTAAGGAGAGTGGGGCACGAGCATGGATGTTTAGAGGTGAGAGTGTGAGCAATGGAGGGAGAAAACATGGGTATCATTTCAGTTACGTGTCCTAAATTGCCTATTTCCTTCAACAATCTTCGTTAACTCTTTTTACTCCCACTTAAAGACCTTTTTGATTACCAGTACCATTCAATTACTTAATGAATATACTAATTAAAGTTATTTGAACATCCATGTACACAAGTTTTTTTTAAAGATTTCGCATGGTTCTTGTCATTCATCTTTGTATGATTAACGATCTATGGTTCATTTCATGGAAAGGAAACCAAAACTACCCAGCACAAAATTAATCCTTAACTATCTAACAAAGGTAATTGAATAATCTCCCCGAAATAGTTAACTATACCATAAAATTTAGCTTGAGTTAACGAGAGCGCGCTAACCCTCATCAAGAAGCTGCCGTGGGCCAGGATCGAACTAACAATCATTGGTCATGAGCCGAGCACTGCACCACAGAGCCAGCCAACTATCAAACAAGGTAGTTATAACGATGCAAACAGGCTGAGGCGCTACTTTCCTTAGTTAAGAATCTATTTAAATTAACTATTCACATCAATTAATAGTTTCCTTTAACACAAACAACACGTGGCTAAAGAATTACGTAACTTTTCGCCTGTAATGAGTTTAAATCTTTTTTTTAATACACTAATGCTCCCGTAATGATCAGAGAAGAGGAGTCATGTCAGCCCGTCACCTCACCTCACCTCCCTGCTTCATGCCTTTCATAATAACTTCAAACTCAAGCATTACAATGACAGATTGCATGAACAGCTTGCCGTATGATCACCACTGCAAGAAATAGTGTTTAATACATAAACTTACCTGAATAATGATAAAACTCGGTCTCAAGCAGCAGCAAACTCACACACTCCACTCTGCTCGCCCCACAGGCCTGTACTGGTGACGCGCAGAGGTGGTTGCGCAGTCCCTTCTGTACCTCCTCCTCCCTTCATTACTTCCCATCACACATCCTCGCAACTCAGTCTCCTTCGTCCTCTCGTGGTCTATTTTTAATTATTAAAATTATTTAATTGCTTGCAGAAACGCTTCTGTATTCAGGGACGTAGGAAAGGTACACCGTTGGACAGGTAGACGTGACGGTTTCGTTCAGCATAGCTTACCTTGGCTTACCTGAGGAACTACGGACAACGTGAGGTATGAAGACAAGTATTTAGAGAATGAATTAAAAAAAAAAACAGTATAGCAATAATAAAAAAATAGTATTCACTCCCGTGGCTCTTATCTTTAGTCTTTCTCGAAGCCGACCAACAGATGGCGCTGGTGGGCCGTTGAGGTGCTTCGTCAGCCTTGTATAGTGCGTGGTTTGGTGGAAATTTGATTAAATACAAATAAAAACATATATATCAAATACCTATTGATTTCCTACGCTCCTCTCTCTCTCTCTCTCTCTCTCTCTCTCTCTCTCTCTCTCTCTCTCTCTCTCTCTCTCTCTCTCTCTCTCTCTCTCTCTCTCTCTCTCTCTCTCTTCTCTCTCTCTCTCTCTCTCTCTCTTCTCTTTCTCTCTCTCTCTCTCTCTCTCTCTCTCTCTCTCTCTCTCTCTCTCTCTCTCTCTCTCTCTCTCTCTCTCTCTCTCTCTCTCTCTCTCTCTCTCTCTCTCTCTCTCTCTCTCACACACACACACACACACACACACACACACACACACACACACACACACACACACACCTGCTACTCGTGTGACTACCTCGAGTGTGTTGATGTGTGTACGTATCCTCACCTCAGGCCGTAACTTTGTGTGCGAAACGTGAGGTTACAGAAGAGGCCAGGGAGGAGGTGGGGGGAGAGGGGAGGGAGGAGGACGAGGGCAGTTGTGGAAAGGAAGGAAGGGGGGATAGTGAAAGGAGAGAAGGGAAGGGGACGGTGAGGGGCAAGGATTTTTAAAAGGGAAAAGGCAAAACAAGATTAGAGGAAAAAGGCAAGAGGTAACGAGGCAAGAAACACTGACTCAACACTAGATTATAAAACAGAAAGGTGTTGCAGTTAAGGGCGTGAAGGAGTGCACACGGCGTTACAATATAAGTAAACATACTCTACCCTGTCTCACGCAACACAGCCACAGCCTCCTCCTGAGTTATATATTCTATCTAGTCGGGGCGTAAAGTTGGCTTAATCTTGAAGTTGTTACTATCGCCGTAACTACGACTGGTACATAGAAATAAGAGACAAACAAATGTATATCTCGTGTGACTTACTTCTCTCATCTTGGTCTGTTGTTCGTCTATTCCGGTTCCGCTTGAATCCTATTACCACATGTCTGCTGTCGCCTCGCCTTCGTCCTCTGTCTGCAAAATGTGTAAATAGTTATTGAATGAACGTGATTAATAGCTGTTGAGTGTTGATTATGAGGCACTTATACACGGTTGAAGGAGTAAGAAGCGCAATTTAGCCTTGAGCCTCCAGCAACCGCCCGTACATGAGCTTCCAGGTGGCAGGCAGGCGTGCAGGCGGGCGGGCGTGGCGGCAGCGGCGTGTGGAAAGGTGTCGCCGCGTGCCGCGTGGACCGAATACCAATACAAGGGCGGCGGCGGCGGTCAACTTGCTGTAAAAAGTGCAAATCATTAAACACGCCATAAACTGGAAAAAAAAAAATAGTTTTGTAAAATTTGCGGCAAAACTATTCAAGGCATTTAAACATTATTTGTCATTTTGTTTACAACGGGAAGGGGGAGTCAGGGGGAGGGGTGGTGGGGAAGGGGATGTGATCGTGGTGTAAGGGGGGGGGAGAGTCGGGAACATGGAGGCATAGATGTGTTCTGCATCCCTCTAACAGGCCACCCTACACACACACACACACACACACACACACACACACACACACACACACACACACACACACACACACACACACACACAACAGTATATACGTATATGCATTCAGATAGCCGCTCAGTCTTCCAAACATTTTCCAAACATTTTCAAACAAGGTAGAGGTGTTCGAACCCCATATTTTGCTGCTCCTGTTGCTGCTGGGAACTATTTCACGGTGTTATTTAATGCTTCAAAGGAGTACAAAGGGCATGATAGACGTAGTTTTGCCCTTGGGACCTCTCTGTACTGTATCTCTCGTTGTGTTCATAGTCTTGCTGTGAACTTTATTTTAGGAATACTTAACAAAAAATAACAAAAAAACGTTTACATACACCCGAGCACACCAAAGCTCCCCGCACCGCCTCGTTATCCCGCGCGAGGGAGGGAAAGAGAGAGGGAGAGGTAGTGACGCCCTATGGACCCCTGAGGCGCACCGATACTTGCTTCTCCTCTGATTACACAGCCCTAAGTGCGGCGGGGTAAATTAGCTGTCATCGCAGGAGTGTAGCGTCATCCTGGCCCCACACATTACCTTGCGCGTATCAGATGCTCCTTGCCGCCCACCCACTGCCGCGCGGGAAATGTTTGGTCTGTTTGGCGGCAGCGTGTTCACAACCTCCACCTCCTCCCTTCACCAGCCACCCGCCCCTCCGCTGCCGCCTGGATGAAGCTTTTTTTTGTTACATGTCAAATATCAGCCTTTTGTTCCAGCCTGAAGAGATAAAGTCCTCCTATTGTGGCTGACGAGGTCCTTTTCGTTTTATTTTTATTTTTTTCCTTTTTATATCTTGGTTACTTATTGAGCGTGTTATCTTGATGGCGCACCCCTCACAGCCTCGCACTCTCCCCTTCCTGGATCGGCGGCGGCGCGGCTGTCCATTAGCGGCACCTCAGCTACAAACGAGGCTTCTTCCCCGTCGCGTCCTCCTGACAGGTGGGCGGCAGTGTCTCCGCCTTGATTATACACCTGTGCTGCCGCCATCCTAACACCCTCCCCCCTCAGCTACCTGTCCACGCCCCCCCCTCCCTCCCGCCCCTCATCACGCGGGACTTGCAACTCGAGGTAGTGTGTGATATTCAGCTTCCTCGACAGGTATACTTGTAGGTAGGCACACTCCTCCTCCCCTCCATCCCTCCCTTCCACCTTCGTCCCTCACTCCTCTCTCCTCGTCTCCTCCCGCCTCTCCTATGTGTTAATGCCTCCTCCATCACACACCCTCACCACCACCTCTATCACCACCACCACCCCCACCATCACAACAACAACAATAACATCTCTATTATCACTACCTCCATCAGCCCCAACAACACAACAAGACTAATACCATCGCTACCATTAACACTACCACTATCATTACCACTACCACTACCACTATCACTACTACTATTACGGCCTCCTCCTCTACCTCCACCTCCACTAAATCTATAATGAATTTACAAACATCTTTCTCTCCTCAATCCTAATCCACACTATCAAGAACAAGAATAAGAACAACAATAACAAGAACAACTATAACAACAACACCACCAACAGTTCCATCCCTTCCCCT
>JAXIVD010003910.1:0-32500 GCA_036785275.1 Cancer borealis
CTTGCATTTTTCAACGTCGTACAACCGACGCCCAACCCAACAAGAATTAAATGAATCAAGGCGAGATGCTATAGGATGCTTAACTTCTGATCTTTCACTAGTTTCTGATTGGGGCAGAGCAAACCTTGTTTTGTTCAATGCCTCAAAAACTCAATTTCTACAACTATCTACTCGACATAACCTTCGAGATAACTATCCCCTCTTCTTCAACGACACTCAACTTCCCCTCTCCTCCACATTAAACACACTCGGTCTATCCTTTACTAAAAATCTAAACTGGCAATTTCATATCTCTACTCTTGCTAAATCAGCTTCCAAGAAGTTAGATGTCCTATGGCGTCTACGTCCATTTTTCTCTCTCTCTCAGCTGCTTGCTCTGTACAAGGGCCTTATCCGTCCATGTATGGAGTATGGCTCTCATGTCTGGGAGGGCTCAACTCATACAACTCTTTTAAACAGGGTGGAGTCCAAAGCTTTTCGCCTAATCAACTATCCTCCTCTAACTGACTGTCTTGACTCTTTAAGTCACCGCCGCAATGTTGCATCTTTATCTATCTTCTACCGCTATTTTCAGGCTGACTGCTCTTCTGAACTTGCTAACTACATGCCTATCCCCCTCCCGCGGCCTAGCTGCACAAGACTTTCTACTTCTTCTCATCCTTATTCTGTCCATCTACCTAATGCAAAAGTTAACCAGTATCTTCACACTTTCATCCCTTACACTGGTAAACTCTAGAACTCTCTTCCTTTGTCTGTTTTTCCACCTGCCTATGACTTAAACTCTTTCAAAAGAGGAGTGTCAAGACACCTCTCATACTATTTTGAACTGCCCCCCATTTTTTATTTCTCCTACTATTCTCTTTACAGGGTCTGGCGACAAGCGGGATTTTTTTTGTTTATGCTTAATTTTCTTTCTCTTAGCCTTTACCCTTTTAATGTAAAAAAAAAAAAATAAATAAATAAATAAAAAAAATAATAATAATAATAATTAAAAAAAAATATATATATATATATATATATATATATATATATATATATATATATATAAATGTATATATATATATATATATATATATATATATATATATATATATATGTATGTATATATATATATATATATATATATATATATATATATATATATATATATATATATATATATATATATATATATATATATGTACCGAGTACAACGGGCCAACTATCATTACGGTGATTCCTTTGCGGAATCACCGGTAAATCCTCGTATTCTCGACGCTCGTTAAGATACCTTGTTATGGTTAGAGTAGGTACTACTAGCGAAAGAGGATGATGGGAAAAACGCGTGACGTCACTGGAACTGAGGATATATATACCGGTCTGGGCGGGAGGTCAGTCACTAGTGTTCCGTGACCCCGCTCCAGACAGCTGCCGAGAGGACCAGCAAAAGACTGTCTTTCGGTTGGTGTTTGACGAAGGCTGCATGTGGAGTTGCCTCTCAAACAAGGACGACGGCCAGAAGGACCCAGTGACTCTCAAACAATATTTGTGGCGTGAGTGTATTTTGGTCGTTTTTCCATCAGTTCCCTCACGTATAGTTAGGTAGGATAGAATAGGAATATTTGTGTTAAGGTATATGTTTATGTTTGTGTCGCTAAGGGTGGATAAGCATTTGTAAGAGCACCACCACGGATATAGCGAGTACTTTATTTATTTATTCATCATTAAAGTTGTCCATTATTTTACCATTCTTGTTTTCTCTTCATATTGGAGACTCGGTACAATGGTTGCAGCGGTGTAGATGCAAATTACGCATCAGCCCACGTTGTCCGGGAGACGCTACAGTGTGCTAGTTAAGTAGGTAATTAGCCCCCCTTCCAGTTAATTTTTTATTCCCTTACAGAGTAGTGATTAGTGATTGGTGATTAGAATAGTTACGTAGAGTTAATAGTGATGCATTGTTTTGTTTTTTTTAAGTGTTAGTGATAGTGTTAGTGGACTAATACGCTCAAAGTCTCCTCTGCGGGCACCTGTCCCCAGATTGTTAAGTGAGTCGCGGTCTTCGGATCGCCGGGCGTCCTTCCCCCCTCCAATTAAATTTTAATTATGAATTCTCAGATAGACTTGTTAGGCGACTCGTGGTTTCCCCAGGAGGAAGTAACCGAAGTGGGTGAACAAGCGCTTGATGGAGCAATAAAACCAGAGTGTTCAGAAGTCGGTCATCACGATCAGAGGAAAATGGAGTCGTTAGAAAGGGAAGTGGATAATTTAAGGTCTTGTGTTGAGGATTTAATAGGTGAACTGCGCCGCAGGGAATCTGCACCCCCCCTTGAAAGACCAGTTAAAACCTTTTTGAAGCCACGTGATATCCCTATTCTGGAGTTACGTCAGTTGAATGGTGTAGACGGCGCGGGACGACTCACTGTTTTCTTGTCACAGGTAGAAAGTTGTTCTCAGTTAACAGACGAACGACAACAAATAGTTCGGATGCGAGTAGATTCACCCCTTTCACTATTTATTCAGAATATCCTTAATAAAGAAGTTATGTCGTGGGAGAACTTTAAGAAGCACCTAACTACTGAACTCACCGACCAAAGTGAAGATCGTATCTTTGATTCCTTGAACGATTTAAAATATACGTATGACGAAGACCCAATAGAATTTGTAACCAACCTAAAATGTAAACTTGCGTTGTTAGAAGTACAGACAAAGTCGGGAGAGGTGCCTAACACTGAACAGCTCATTAAAAACAAACTACTGAAGGGCATGCCTAAAGAAAGTAGAGATAGGCTAGAGTTGTACTTGGACCAGAATGTAACCCTTAAAAAGTTTCTGAGCAAATTAGATAATGAGAGAATAGTGGTGCTAGCACAACAACGGGATAACGTGCGAACAATTGAACCAGCTTTACCATCCCAAGGTGCCATAGCACGTAACCCTCCGAGAACACCAACAGGGAGGGGCAATTTAGAAAGAGTCGAGAGGAGACTTAGACAATGGGATAGGAGAGAAAAATATTGTCCTTATTGTCGAGCTAATAGTCATTCTATAGCAGAATGTCGTAAACAACCTCGCCCAGGCTCCTGCTATGATTGCCTGCGTATGAATTGTCGAAGAGGACACCCAGGTTGTCCCGGGAGAATTAATATGACTCGAGGGAGGATAGCGTGACAATCACCGGTCATTAACCTGGACGTTAACCACCATGTGCTCGAAGTAATGTTAGATACAGGTAGTGATGTATCTCTACTTAAGCTTAGCGCAGCGGAAGAATTAGGGCTGGAAATAAAACGTAGTTCAAGAATTCCCCCATTGCAAGGAATTACTGGTCGTAAATTACGAGTTTTGGGTCAAGCTAGTGTTACCATTTCTAGTATCAGTAATCACCCAATTACCATTAAAGTAGCGGTAATTCCTGATAATTATCTGCGTTCATCAGCCTTGCTCGGTATGAATGCCATCAGTCAAGCTACATTTACGTTAGATTACCAAGCAAGAAAAGTTTATTGGAATAACTTGATTTATCCTTTAGTGTTAACAACAAATGAATATGGTAAAATTCAAAGGGTGGTAAGAGAAACACGACCCGCCCCTAATAACCACCCCAATAACCGCCCCAAATATGGCAGATTAACTACTCGTAAACACCTGGACTGTTACTTAACGACCATGGTGGAAATTAAAGTCGATGAACAACCTAACACAGTAGTAATGGTTGAAGCCAGACATCAGTACGTCCAGAATGGAATACCAATGGTTATGACTGTCACTAAAGATCAAACTTTGTTTATCCCCGTCATTAATAACACCAAGGTAGGGTTAAACTTGCACCCCGGAACATTGTTAGTCACCTATGAACGAGTACAAGATGAACAATTAGAAACAGAAGAAACCCCCGTTACTATCTCCCGTATTAGTGAGGCTCTCGGACCTGAGAATGATTGTGTTAGTAATTACCAAACACGCTGGGAAAAACTGCAGTCCATCCTAGAATCTCGTGATTGGTCACATTTAAATCCAGAACAGAAAGAACAATTATTTCAAATCATCCAACAACATCAAGAACTTTTTATAGTACATCCAGGCGAATTAGGTTTAATTCAAGCAGAACCAGCTCATATACAGGTAGACGATCCAAGACCTTGCCGTACGCCTCTATACCGTTATCCCGAGAAAGCAAAGGAGGCGATTCAGTCAATATTACAGGAGTTAGAAGGGAAAGGTATTATCGAAAGTTCAACTGCGGCTTGGCTGTCCCCAATAGTTTTAGTTAATAAGCCAGGGGGAGACAAAAGACTCTGTTTAGATTATAGAAAAGTAAATAAACAACTAGCTATGGATATTCATCCTCTTCCTAAGTTAGAAGAGTTAGTAGAGAATGTATCAGGAAGTGACTACTATGCCACTTTGGATATGAAGGATGCATATTATCAAATCGCCCTCGATCAATCCAGCAGGGACCTAACTACTTTTAGTGATGGAATCTCACTCTATAGATTTAAAAGATTGCCCTTCGGTTTGAGCTGCAGCCCCGCTTTATTCGCTAGACAAATGAACCAAGCTCTAGCCCCCCTACTTAAAGAAAATTGGGTTAAAAGTTATCTTGATGATCTTATTGTATATGCGGCAGACTACGTTACTTTAATTGAGAGGCTGGAAAAGTTATTTAAACACCTAAAGTCTGTAGGTATAAAACTTAACCTCTCCAAGTGTAATATTGGTCAAAGACAAGTAAAATTCTTAGGACATATAGTGTCAAAGGAAGGGTATCGTCCTGACCCACGTAACGTAGACGCAGTAACCCAAATGAAGCCACCCGCTACTATCAAGGAAACGCGGCGTTTCATCGGGATGTGCTCATTTTATCGCCGCCACATAGAAAAATTCTCCAAGATTCTGGCCCCTCTTACCAACCTTACAAAAAAAGGCCAAATATTTGACTGGACCAGTGAATGTCAGAATGCTTTTGAGACTTTAAAATGTAAACTCACCCATGCCCCAATCCTTTCTAAAGCAGTAATGAATCGGGAGTTTATATTAGAAACCGATGCTAGTGCTACTCATGTAGGAGCAGTGCTGATGCAATATGATGGGAAAGAACCACGAGTGATAGGATTCTTTTCAAAGAAATTAAGACCGGCCGAAATAAGATATTCCACAACCGACAGGGAAGCGTTAGCTGTAGTGTTAGCCTGCCGGAACTTTCACCATTATTTGTGGGGAGTGCGCGTCCTGATCCGCACCGATCATCAACCCCTCATTTCTGTGTTCAGGCAAAGAACCAAATCGCCCAGGATGAATAGGTGGATATTAGAGATGAGGGAGTTTCAGTATAAAATGGAATATAAAGCCGGATCTAAGAACGTGGTGGCTGATCAACTAAGCCGTCCAGTTAAGGTAGTTAGAATGGTAGGGCAAGATACGTTCCTAGGGATGACCAAAGATGAGTTCATACAAGCCCAAGTAGATGAACCCCGTTGGCGAGAAATGAAAGAATATTTAGAAGGAAGACAAGTACCACGACATAAATATCCTCCAGTAATCTTAAATCAGTTTATTGTAGAAGATGGAGTCCTTTATTATTCTAAACAGAAAAGAGATAACACCTTGCTCTATTTGTTGGTGGTGCCCACGGTGATGAAAAAGAAAGCCCTTACTATTATTCATGAAAAAGAATCAGGACATTTAGGTCAACTCAAATCAATATTAAAGGCGGAAGAATATTTTTATTGGCCAAATTTAAAGGCAGATGTGAAGAAATTTGTAAGAGAATGCCTAACTTGTCAGCAAACTAAGTCAGCCTCAACTTTACAAAGGCAGTGGCGAGAATTGCCTCCTGTAAACCAGCCTTTGGATAGAATCAGTGTAGATATAACTGAAATGACTCCTGCTCGAGGAGGTCATCGATATGTATTAACCATAGTAGATCATTTTTCAAGGTTTGTAAAATTGTTAAAATTACGTTCGAGGCAGGCTGAAGAGGTAGTTAGGGGTATTAGATCATACGTGGGGGACTATGGAAGGCCAAAAACGCTCCTGGCTGATAATGCTTGCGAGTTCCGTTCTCACCTCCTGGCGGACTTCTGTAAAGCCCACGGAATTCACCAAGTTTACTCCACTCCCTACCATCCTCAAGGAAACTCCATCACCGAACGTTTACATAGAACCCTTAAGTCCGTGTTAGCGTGCTTGAGTAAGGGTCAACCAATTAAGTGGCCCGACTATATCACCCAGTGCCAACAAATACTCAATGCGGCGGTACACGAGACCACAGGAGAACAACCACACTACTTAATGTTCAATCGCCACGCTCCGAGAGTTATAGGGATAACTCTACCACAGGTGGACGATGAGATAGACATTGGTGTCGCCCTGGAGGTAGTGAAGCAAACATCCCGTGACAACAGCCGGAAGTGGTTGGCGCGAGCTAATCTCGGTAGAAAAGAACAAACAGTAAGTGTGGGTGATCTAGTGTGGGTAAAGAAAGAACAAATTAGCTCTTCCATCGAACGCAAACTAGGGATAAAGTGGATTGGCCCCTATAAAGTGAAGGAAGTGAAGCAGGGAGGAGTGTCATACGAGCTGGAAAACACTTTCAGTGGCGACACAATCCTCCGGGCACCAGACAAATTAAAACGTTTTGTAGGAGAGGAGGGGTATATAATCGACATGAGCGAGATCGTGTTGCCTTCCGAGGATGGTGAGGATGATATGGAAGAGCCACGCACAGCCCGACAACGGAGGCCTGTGAGAAGATACGTAGAGGAGTGCTGAGGAGAGAGATTAATAGACCCCTGAGTGTTCTGAGGAAAGGTTACTGCCTCTAAAACTTTTTTGCAGCTAAGGAGATGCCAAGCTGAAACACTGGTCCCGCAGCTGAAGCAGTGATCACCGCAATCCTGGGGGCTCTGGACTCTGCCCCAGGGAAAGGACCTGGATGTTACCCCCCCACGGACGAAGGCTTGGTGAAGCCCCGCTGAGGATCACCACCCTGCTCAGTTTGCCAGGACTGGTTGGGAGTTGGGTTCACCTATTCCGACCAGGAGGTCGAGTCACGTCTGACTCGGAAGTCTTGCATAGAGACAAGAAGAAAGAAGAAGAAGAAGAAGACCGGTCCCGACTTATGTTGATAATATATAAACTCATGTTCTTACGAGTGTGAGAATACGAGGATTTATTTTTTTTTAAAGAGGAAAGCCGTGTACCGAGTACAACGGGCCAACTATCATTACGGTGATTCCTTTGCGGAATCACCGGTAAATCCTCGTATTCTCGACGCTCGTTAAGATACCTTGTTATGGTTAGAGTAGGTACTACTAGCGAAAGAGGATGATGGGAAAAACGCGTGACGTCACTGGAACTGAGGATATATATACCGGTCTGGGCGGGAGGTCAGTCACTAGTGTTCCGTGACCCCGCTCCAGACAGCTGCCGAGAGGACCAGCAAAAGACTGTCTTTCGGTTGGTGTTTGACGAAGGCTGCATGTGGAGTTGCCTCTCAAACAAGGACGACGGCCAGAAGGACCCAGTGACTCTCAAACAATATTTGTGGCGTGAGTGTATTTTGGTCGTTTTTCCATCAGTTCCCTCACGTATAGTTAGGTAGGATAGAATAGGAATATTTGTGTTAAGGTATATGTTTATGTTTGTGTCGCTAAGGGTGGATAAGCATTTGTAAGAGCACCACCACGGATATAGCGAGTACTTTATTTATTTATTCATCATTAAAGTTGTCCATTATTTTACCATTCTTGTTTTCTCTTCATATTGGAGACTCGGTACATATATATATATATATATATATATATATATATATATATATATATATATATATATATATATATATATCAGGTATGTGCCGTCAGTAATTACTCTGGGTAGGCAGCTTGTGACCATTATGTAGTAAAATGTCATCAAAAGACATTGTTGGGGATGCCTGGGGAACCTGCTGGACACAGGTTCTATTTCCCGCTCTGCTACGTCACCCCTACGTGGGAAAGACGACTGGTAAGCAAGTATGCTCACACCGTCACAGGTTCTTCAAAAGACGGTAAGCAAATAAATAAAAAGACAATAACACACAACAGAAACCTAAACGCAAAACAACAACAAAAATATACATGTATATGTATAATTTTGATGGAGATCCAAACAAATAAAATGCCAGGTACACTTCACTAGGAGTGGAAGACCTGTGGGCTTTTTTCCCCAAACTCACGCTCCAAGAATCTCCAAAAAAGTTCTAGGCAAGTCAGCCACAAACCTAGGAGTAGCATTAATAAAGTGCACGCAGCCCAGTGCAAGGTTTAAGGAAAATATATGAGCAAAATCTCCGATAACAACAAGGTGAATTCTTTTAATAGCAATCAAAATAATATCAGGTAACTCAACATAGGTGAGCTCAGGTAACATTAATAGTTTCCCAACGCCACACAACCGTATAAACAACACAAGAGCAAAAATAACACTGATGCTTAACACAAGTAAATAAATCACAGCAAGAATCCCTCCCGTGAATACGGGACAACGAAAATATATAACAATGTCAAGAAGGCGGGCAGAGATAGGAAAAAAAAAAAAGCAGAAGAAAACCCTTCATCTACTTATCAAACACATAAGAAAATAAGAACACTAAAGGTGCGTAACATCACTCTACGGGAGAGGGCAAGCGAGTCGCGACTGAGTGGAAGACAGATTTGATTCTGCCTACATAGCGCGTAAAGAAAACGGCATTTAAGGGGTATATGCAGCACGTGAGCTACACCATTACTAAGCGTAGCTTACATACTGAGATTTAAAGGCAGGGGTGAATGATGCCTACCTAATCTACAGAAAAAAGGAAATATTTAGCACTCTATGCATAATAATCAGAAAAACCGTCATAACTTTGTTGGATAGGTGCATATTGTGACACAGAAGGAGAATGTAGCTGCTCATCTATTTTATTCAGGGTAGGCACTGCCTACCTTGCCTGCCCAGACGGCACGTGCCTGATATATATATATATATATATATATATATATATATATATATATATATATATATATATATATATATATATATATATATATATATATATATATATATATATATATACATATATATATATATATATATATATATATATATATATATATATATATATATATATACACACACACATATATACCATATATATATATATATATATATATATATATATATATATATATATATATATATATATATATATATGTATATATGTATATATATATATATATATATATATATATATATATATATATATATATATATATATATATATATATATATATAACAATAATTGAGTGGCACCACGTGCGTTTATTTACAAACACGTGAAAGGAAAAATAGACAGACTCTTTCTTGGTACTGTTCCATGTTGATCAATCATTATTAGTCCATAGCATTTGTGTTTTATAGCTACGTTTTTGATAAATTATTCATTATTTGAAGCTAAAACCGTTCAGCTTGGCTTTCATTTAGGAATTATTTGTCCAATATGATAATCCTGTATTTTAGTTGCATCTAGTGTACAACAACAACCTGCCGAAGTGTTACCTCGCTGCCTGGTGGTGAAATTAATTATAATACACACTTAAACCAAGACTACGCCCTTCACAGGTAGAGAAACACGCAATGAGACCACTCAAGAACGAAGAGACCGTATTAGTCTTTACTAAACTGAAAAAATAGTAAGTGAAAATTGTCATGTTAAAATTGGTCATGTCCGTGGTCATTAAAGGTGCAGAAGCCTGGTTGTGCCCGTCTTGTATTCATGTTTGGGTGAAGGCAAGGAAGGAGGCAACGGAGATAATACTAATCTTAACCAATCATGCTTTCCTCACAAACTATCTTTAGACTGCATTTATTTTATTGATTTCCCAAAAGGGAGTAGATATTGATTTCCCAAAAGGGGGAAAGGTAAATTTGCAGTTTCAACCAATACAGTACACGTAACTATAAACTCTCTCAGAGTCTAGATGACACTGTTAGGAGCATTTCTAGTCCCATATGGATCATCTCACTCTGACACTATTCTTTAATTTCTAAACTACCCTCCTACGGATTCTATCCTTCTCTCTGTACCTTCATCTCCAGTTTCCTTTCCGACCGGTCTATTGCTGCTGTAGTGGACGGTCACTGTTTTTCTCCTAAAACTATCAACAGTGGTGTTCCTCAGGGTTCTGTCTTATCACCCACTCTCTTTTTATTATTCATCAATGATCTCCTAAATCTGACTCAATGCCCTATCCACTCCTATGCTGATGACACCACCTTGCAATTTTCAACGTCCTACAACCGACACCCAACCCAACAAGAATTAAATGACTCAAGGCGAGATGCTATAAGATGCTTAACTTCTGATCTTTCACTAGTTTCTGATTGGGGCAGAGCAAACCTTGTTTTGTTCAATGCCTCAAAAACTCAATTTCTACAACTATCTACTCGACATAACCTTCCAGATAACTATCCCCTCTTCTTCAACGACACTCAACTTCCCCTCTCCTCCACATTAAACACACTCGGTCTATCCTTTACTAAAAATCTAAACTGGCAATTTCATATCTCTACTCTTGCTAAATCAGCTTCCAAGAAATTAGGTGTCCTATGGCATCTGCGTCCATTTTTCTCTCCCTCTCAGCTGTTTGCTCTGTACAGGGGCCTTATCTGCCCATGTATGGAGTATGGCTCTCATGTCTGGGGGGGCTCAACTCATACAGCTCTTTTAAACAAGGTGGAGTCTAAAGCATTTCGCCTAATCAACTCTCCTCCTCTAACTGACTGTCTTGACTCTTTAAGTCACCGTCGCAATGCTGCTTCTTTATCTATCTTCTACCGCTATTTTCATGCTGACTGCTCTTCTGAACTTGCTAACTGCATGCCTCCCCCCCTCCCATGGCCTTGATGCACAAGACTTTCTACTTCTTCTCATCCTTATTCTGTCCATCTACCTAATGCAAAAGTTAACCAGTATCTTCACTCTTTCATCCCTTACACTGGTAAACTCTGGAACTCTCTTCCTTTGTCTGTTTTTCCACCTGCCTATGACTTAAACTCTTTCAAAAGAGGAGTGTCAAGACACCTCTCATACTAAATTGAACTGCCCCCATTTTTTATTTCTCCTACTATCTTCTTTACAGGGTCTGGCGACAAGCAGGATTTTTTTTTATACTTAATTTTTTTCCCTTTAGCCAGTACCCTTTAAATGTAAAAAAAAAAAAAAAAAAAAAAAAAAAACCTAACCTGTCATCCTTATCCATACTCTGAAATCTGAAATCACAACAACAAATTCAGAAAAACAATTAATTAAGCAATACTAAAAAAAAAAAAAAAATTAATTAATTAATTAATTTAAAAAAAAATAAATAAATAAATCCCTAACCCTAACCTAACCTAACATCCCCCCACCCCCGCTAGGACACTGTTCAAACACAACCACAAATCTATCCTGAGCAGAGGGCTGCGTTCCCTTTGGACCTAACCTAATCTAACCTAACCGCTCCGACACTTTTAACTGTCCCGATTATTAATTTCCGACAGTGTAATATAGGGCTAGAAATGCTCCTAACAGTGTTATCTAGACCCTGAGATAGTTTAGAGTTGCGTGCAGTGTATTGGTTGAAACTGCAATAATACTAGGGGAAATTTTCAGAAATATTTGTCTCACTCCAGCGGACAAAACTTTGTATATCTGGTAAGTTTTTATGTAGTTTTGGTTAATCTACTAATGGTTTCTGTCGCAAATTACCGTTTTTTTTTTATCATATATAAATCTGACCCCTTCTTAATGATGATTTAAAAGAGAAAATTATAACAGATTGTAAAACTACATCAAAACTCACCTGAAAAATAAAATAGTTTCATTCCCACAAGATATCGTAAGAATTATACCTGACCCAATGTGAGCCAAACCCTTGACCACAATTGTTTTTTTTCTTCTTTTTTAAATCACACCTTATTCCTGTTGTGGTTCTTTGATTGCCTCCTTGATGACAGGAATCGGAGGTGGTTGATGATGAGAGCTGTCTTGGAGGGGTAGATCTTGGCCATGATCACTAAAAAAATGTTGAGGAGGATATCCTTTTTTTCTGGCCTGCATAAACAGTTATCCCCCCATAGTAATACATAAAGCTGTTCCGTAAACCTGGCCATTTCACCTTCTCATTAAGAGCCCTTCACAGGTACTCAATGTTCTGTTCATGGATCTCATAGTCTGCTGGTTCCACAATGTGTTCTATTAGTTAAATCACTTGGTGTGTATACCTGTGGTGCTTGAGTGTGTTATTAGCACCACACTGATCACTAATAATTACAGACCCAGCATGAATGTACTTGAGGATAAGGGAATGGAGTGTGTGTCAGTCCTGTTGTTCACCATCAGTCTGATCAGCGGTACAGCAAAGTTCATAATATAGTACATTGTTAATAAAACTCTTTACAGCTACTCCCACCTTTAGTTTTGATTATCAAATAAGTTTTTGTATATTTGTAGATTATGAAATAAAGGCATTGATTGCTTGGATAATGTAATAAAGTAATGGTTACTAGGGTAAAATTAAAATAGGTTTTGATGTTTCATTTAACTTCATGATAAGTAAAAATTGAAGACTTAAATTGATAATGTGCATATACTTACAGTGAAAAGGTTAAACAGATAGTACATGCAAGCAGTATAGAAATTATTTTGTTATCCTTTAAATTGATAGTGTCATATTTATTCACAGCATTGGAAGCAATGTTCGAGCCCTCTTAGAACGCTCAGATGGACTCTATTGCTTCCGCCTTCATAATGGCAGAATATATTATGTGAAGGAAGACATAATGAAGTTTGCTGCAACCTTACCTCGGGACAACATTGTCTCCTTAGGAGTGTGCTTCGGTAAAATAACAAAAGGAGGGAAGTTCTTACTTCACATTACAGCCTTAGATTTTCTTCACCCCTATTGCCAGGTGAGGTTTTTACATAACATTCATTTTCATTGCATATTTTGTAATGTATGTCTAGCTCTATACATTTTACATAATCAATAAATTAGATATGTATTATATACCTTGACTTCAGTAAAGCATTTGATAAGGTTCCACATGATAGACTACTAAGCAAAACCTCCAGACTACAGTAAAACCTCGATATAACGAACCAATTGGGGCAGGTCTAATGTTATATGCGATAATTCATTATATCTGAAGTTCGGTAAAAATACCGAACGAGTTCACTATACAGTGGAACCTTGACTTACGAGTGCCCCAACATACGAGTTTTTTGAGACACGAGCCGTCACTCGGTCGATTTTTTGCTTTGAATTGCGAGCCAAAATTTGAGGTACGAGTCAGCGTCAGGGCTGCGTTCACTAGACAATACTGCACGCTACAGTAGCAAACCTACAGGACCCTAGTGCCAACATATAAAAAATTATAGTTTGTTACCATGAAATGCTTATTTATTATAATTAAACGAAATATTACAAACCTCTAATCTTGTCACCGAGCAACACGGAGCGTGCAGTATTCTCTTAGTGAACGCAGCCATATGCCCGCCCAGCTTTCCCGTGCTAAATTCGTTCTCTGCTTGTGTTTACCTCACTGCGTAAGGATCTCTGTTGTCCTCGCGTTCTCTGCTTTTGTGCATTTATTTTACCAAACTTCTTGTTTGTAACCATGGGTCCTAAGAAAGTGAAAGGAAAAGACAGCGGTGCAAAGAAGAAAAGGATGATGTCTATCGAAATAAAGCGTGAAATCATAGAAAAACACGAGCAAGGTGTGCGAGTAATCGACTTGGCGAGGCAATACGAGCGCAGTACTTCTACGATATGTACCATATTGAAGCAGGAGGAGTCGATAAAGGCTATAACACCAGCCAAGGGCGTTAAATTAATTTCTAAGCTCCGGACCTCTGTCCATGAAAAGATGGAGAATCTGCTATTGATGTGGGTGAGGGAGAAGGAGCTTGAGGGAGATACCGTGACGGAGGGTATCACCTGCGAGAAGGCACGAGCCATTTATGCTGATTTGCTTTACATTCTCTTTTATTATGTTTTTATACAATATTTGTTATTTATAAATACATTTTTCTTATTTAAAAACACGTAACAAAAAATTGGATGGTATTTTGGGGGCTGGAACGGATTAATGGCATTTCAATTAATTTCAATGGGGAAAATTGATTTGATATACGAGCAAATTGAGTTACAAGCTCGGTCATGGAACGAATTAAACTCGTAAGTCAAGGTTCCACTGTATATGGGGTTTCGTTCATTAAGACGTGTTCATACAGAGTTGATACAGTAGGTAGTATTGTAGGTAGTAGGTAGCAAGTGGTGAGAGCACGAGCGCGACCAACTCTTCACAGTGAGAGCTAACTGTGGACTGGGTGGTGTGTGTATTGGCACGTTCATGTTCAAACAAAGTGGAGAGTTCGACCCACGCCTCGGATATAACAAACTTTAGTTCGTTATATCGAGTGGCCAAAGACTATCCAAATTGCTGCCATACTGTCCTCAGACGGGACTTACAATGTTATATGCATTTGAGGCTTTACCAGTGATTAATCTCTTCGTTCTTAACATATTCAAGCAAGAACGTAAACTTTTGAGGCGTCACTATAAAAAATCTAGAAACCTACGCCAAATAACAGGCAAAGACAAGTCCATCTGTGCCTCCATAAAAGAAAGCCTACTGGTGCCAACGGTTTATGATAAAGAAAAAAAATATTGTATGTCACCCTACATGTAAGGAAATAGCCATCTGTATGACAATTTTTATTTATTTTTAATTATTTGTTATATGGTTGTTATGCAGGTTTGACTACTGTAATTGACTGATCTTGAATCAAAATTCTCAATCTTTCATAACGCTAAAAACTAGCTTCTTTTTATGTTATTTATATGATGTCTTTTTTCAGAACAAAATATGGATCAAAGAGTCAGCTGAACAAAACTTCATGTATGGCAATCATGTGTACAAATCTGGCCTGTCAAGAATTTCAGAAAATACTCCAAAATATGCTGGGGTTGTTGTGCTTTCCTCAAAGGATATCCCATTGGTAAGATGTTATTCCTTTGTAATCAAATTATATAGTTGGTTTGCCAGCTTAGCGATTAATCATTATCTCTAGAGGCTTAGTGAGAGAAGTGCATGTGTATAATTATTTGCATTGGTGTGTTTCTTTGCACCTTGTCTTGGATGCAATCCTTTATGGGTGGCAAATAGATCAAAGTTAATAAACCCTTTCTTATCTTCATTATGTCCAAATTCACTCAGTAGATATTATTGTACTTGTTGCATGAAATATTCCGAGAAATAGTAAAATGTACAATTTTTTTTTTTTTAACAGGGATTTGGAGTTGCTGCAAAAGCAACAGCAGAATGTCGACATGCTGATCCCATGGATATAATTTGCTTCCACCAGGCAGACATTGGCGAATATGTTAGAAATGAAGAGGCTTTGATCTAGGCGCCCAGCTTTAACAATTTTTTTTTCTTACCCCTAGAGTGCTAACCAATATTTTTGGGAACACTCACTAAGCATGGCTTTTTCACACCTGAAATATATAAAAAAATTAAAAAATAGATTTTTTTATTCAAAAGACACATTACACACTAACTTAAGCTTTTTTCCTTTATTTTGAATGACTAAGGAACTTGAAATTACATTATTGAATTATCTGGTGTTACTCTAGAACAAAACTCCAAAGATTTAATATTTTCCAATAATTTAGAAAGAATGATTATGAAAAAAAAACCATTCCATTAAGCACTGCCAGATTTCTACAATATAGTCTCAGACAATGGTGAATGCAGTTCTGCAAACTGCAAATCAACAAAGCTAACTTTTTCATTATCGAATTAGCATTTTGTTACGCTGGATATAGTTCAGATAACTTTAAGTCTGCTAACATTTTTTGGGGGGAGTAAAGTAAATAAACCTTAAAATCATTAATGTTTATTCCTGTCTGTTGTGAGTGTTTGGAATTGACTGATTACATGTTAAACTTTCAGCTCTCTAGGTTATTTTTTAAGGGTCTTAGAGCCAAAATACCAAACCAAAGTTAGATCAATTTAATAAAAGCTAGCTTTCAATGGTTATTAGTAGCTTATACTAAATCTCTTAGCAGTTTATTGGTTCAGTATTATCAAAGTTAATTTTTGGGCTATTATATAAGCAGCTATTAAAGCTAACTTTTCAGTTAGCTGTGCTCACCTCGGCTCTTAGGGCATCTGAGCCTCTGAACGAATTTGCATTACTTCATAGTAACATTTACCAAAAATGGTTTTTGATTACTACCACTAACAACGAATCTGAGGCACTCAACTAGGGGTCTATGGAACAACCTATGGGTCAGGGTGCTGTAACATATCCTACCTCTAACAGGTCATGGGGCTGACTAAAGCTATAAAGGCCTTTACCCACTCACAGGAATACAGAGAAAGTGTAATTGAAAGATTAGCATGGGTCAGTCAGACTTAGGATTAGCATTCTAGGGTTAGTGAGGAGATATTTATTTATTTGTAAAAGGTATTCATTACAGTAGAATATTACAAAATATTAGTTAGATGTGGATGTGAGTTGATTCATTAAGTTTTCTAATGATAATAAACACAAGAAGAACATAAAGATTCTAACTGGCCAAGTTCTGAGGGAAGGCCATTAATAGGGAATATACATTTACAATATAGGTAATATACATATACAACTTGTGTTGCTGTGTATCAAAAAACAGTAACTAGTGCTTCCATCACCTCTCAGGAACCCAAAGTATTTCCCTGCTGCTTGCAATGGATGAGATATAAGCATCGTCATCATTATCATCATCATCATCATTAGGGGAGAGGAGGTAGGGTGGCTCTGTGGTGCAGCGCTCAGCTTGTGACCTAAAGGTTATGAGTTTGATCCTGGTTCATGGCAGCTTCTTGGTGAGAGGGGTAGCGCTCTCTCGTTAACTCTAGCAGAACCATATGGTCTATAGATGGCTAGTTTGGAGGAATTATTTAATCACCTTTTTAATCAAGGGAGAGGCATATGTTAGGAGGATATGATGGGATATAATGAGCCTTTGTGTGAACAACCCATTCTAAACTGAAAAAAATTCTTTTTATTTCTGGTTATGAATTTGCTTTCTCCACTAAGTGTTGCATCCTACAATCAATAGTTAGAGATCCTTATCTCTATACAGCCAGAGTAGGCAATCACAAATTTCACAAGTACTATGGCTATGACGATTATTAAAACTTTATTGATGAACTCTACTATGAAAAATGTTCAAATACAGATTTCATAACCATGTAATCACTTGTATCTATATCCTTAAATATAAGTTTCCCACGTTTAAGACTTGTGATATCCACCAGATAACCAGACACCATTATTACCTCAGGTCTTGTCTTGTCTGGGCTGGTGTGGTGGTGGACACAGGAGCAGTGATCTCAATATTTTGCCTGTTTACTTGCCAAAAGTATAAGAAACCTTTGTCATACTGGACATACTACTCAATGAATACCCACATAAGCTCATAAAACAAGTGAAAACATAAGACACTGATTAATTAATGCAAGATGAATAGAAAAAACACAACCAGCGACTTGGTGGGAGGCAAGATGGAGCTAAGGAAAACAACCAAGAGAGGAGCCAGCAACAAGTTTGCCTGTGGGAGTTGTGAAGAGGAGGTAGAAGAAGATGACCAGGCAGTGGCATGTGAGGTCTGTGATACATGGTTCCATACTGCACGTGAGGGGATTCCAGAGCAGGTCTATGCATTTATGGTGGACGCTGCAGGAGGAGAGCAACTCAAATGGCATTGCAGCCAGTGCAAGAAGGGATGTGCTAAGCTGTACCAGTACATAAAGAAAGTAGAAAAACAACAAGTTGACCTGTCGACAAAGCAGAGTGTGATGGAGGAGGAGCTTCGGGTGATTAAGGAGGGGTTGACACAGGAGATAGATCAGACCACAGCTATGGCGCAAAGGCTTGGAGGGGTGGAGGCTAAAGTAGAGCATCTCTCACAGCAAGTTGTGGTCAACAGTGAGGCAAGAGTAAGTGTAGAGGAGAGGCTTGGTGTAATGGAAGCCAAATCAGTTGAGATGGACGGCAAGTTTAAAGACATAATTGTAACACAGCAAAAGGCAGGAGGAAGTGAGGAGGCACAGGTGCCCATAAGAGCAACTGGAGCAAGTCTGGATCTCATTAAGGAAATGAACGATAGGAAGGCTAAGGAAAATAATATTATTGTGCATGGAGCACCGGAATCACAATCAAATGAGGTGAGAGTGAAAATTGACTATGATAGGAGTGTTGCACTCGAGTTATTACAGACATGCGCTGTTCCAGGTGACACTGCTAGTATTGCACATATAAAAAGGCTTGGAATCCAAAAACCTGACAAAATAAGACCAATGTTGGTGGTGTTTGCTGATAGAGGCACTAAGGAAACACTATTCAAGAATATTAGAAAACTACAGGACAGTAATATGCAGCATGTAAGGGTGGCCCACGACCTTACAAGAAAACAAAGAGAGGAGGAAGCAGAACTGTGGAAGGAGGCAAAAAACTTAACAGAGTCCGGACAGGGCAGGCACCGTGTGGTGGGGCCTCCGTGGAGACGCAGGGTGGTGAGGGCAAGAGGTGCCGAGGGTGCTCAAGGTGAAGTGTAAGACCTATTCACCATGATGTACATAGTGTAGATAAGTTGCTCATTATGTTTAGTAATGTTGATGTGTTCAGTAAAGACAAGTTTTTAGAATTAAGTTCTATATTAAAGGATATGAATCATACACCACATATAATAGCTCTACAGGAAGTACGACCCAAAACATTTAGATATGAAAGGATCTTAGAAGAGTACAAATTAGATAATTATGATACCATTGAACATAACTTAGACACTCAACAAGGTCGAGGCATGCTGATGTACGTCAAGAAAGATGTGCAATATAGGATACTGGACCTGAACTCAACATTCAGCGAGCACTGCTGCATTGAAGTGTCTTGTGACAGAGCTGACAAATTATTGTTTGCTTCTGTGTATAGAAGTCCCACGAGTGGTGAAGAAAACAATAGTCACCTGTTTGCACTACTACATGAAATTAACGACAGAAATGTGAAGTATAAGGTAATAAATAGTAGGGGACCTGAATCTTCCACATATTAACTGGAATAACTACACCTCAGAAATGGGATTAGCGAACATCCACACCTTGTTTATTGAGACTGTACGGGACTGTTTTTTAACTCAGCATGTCAAAGATATCACCAGGATAAGGGGAAACAGTCTCGGAAGTACACTGGACTTAATACTGACCAACGATGATAGTATAGTTGAGGATGTACAAATCCGTAGTCCCCTTGGAAAAAGTGATCATGGGTGCATTTATTTTGCTTGTGATACTCAGGAATTACAATATACTGGAGATAAAGTAGTGAACATGTACGAAAAAGCCAATTACTCACTGATGAGACAAAGACTCAATATCAATTGGTCAGACTTCTTGGGCAAGGAAACAGATACAGAAACAAAATGGATGAGGTTTAAGAGGCAGTTACAGGAAGTTGTAAATGAGTGTGTACCAAGAAGAATACTAAAACCCAAGTGCAATATGAGGAAGAGGACAAATGAGAGTCTTCCTATGAACAAGAAATTATGAACAAAGATTAAACGGAAGCAACGGTTATGGGAGAACATGAAACGGATGAAATGTGATAACCAGGGCAGTACCTCTGAGGGAAGAAAATATACAGACGTAGAGATGGAGTATCGGAGGCTGAACAACCAAGTTAGAAGAGAAACAAGGAATGCACTGAAGCAGAAGGAACAAGAAATTGCCAGAAACTCAAAGGTTAATCCAAAAGTATTCTGGAAATATGTTCAATAAAAAACCCGGACCAAAGCGAGAATTGGAGACCTATACAAAGATAATGAGAAGACATCTAAGACAAATAATGACAAAGAAAAGGCAGAGGTACTATCAGACTATTTTGCAAATGTTTTTATCAATGAGACATCTGAAGGAATACCAGATATAGCAAGAAGAGGTGTACCAGTGGTCAGGAACCCTGTGTTCACCAAGGAGAAGATAAAAAACGTTATTAATAAAATGAAGAGAAATAAGTCACCAGGGCCTGACGAGCTGCATCCAAGGATAATAAAAGAAATGATGAATGAATTACTTGAACCACTAAGGATTATTTTTGAGAGTTCATTCAGTGAAGGACGAATACCATCAGACTGGAAAACAGCCAACATAACAGCCATCTACAAGAAAGGGAACAAGCACGAACCAGGAAACTACAGACCAGTTAGCCTCACAAGTGTCATATGCAAGATCATGGAATCACTACTCAGGGAAGAAATGATGGCACACATGAAGCAGCACAAGTTGTTTAGCAAGGCACAGTTTGGGTTCATCTCGGGGCGATCCACTGTGCTGCAGCTCCTCAATGTGCTTGATAAATGGACAAAAGCTATGGATGAGGATCAGGCTATAGATGTGGTGTACTGTGATTTCATGAAGGCATTTGACAGGGTCCCACATCTCCGGCTACTGAAGAAACTACACTCTTATGGGATCGAAGGCCAGTACATCATATGGATTAAGGATTTCCTAACAGGAAGACAGCAGAGAGTTGTAGTCAATGGGGAAGTGTCGAATTGGAAGGATGTCACCAGTGGGGTGCCCCAAGGATCTGTATTAGGCCCTTTATTGTTTGTTATATTTATTAATGACCTCCCAGAAGCTCTAAGGAATCACAGTGAAGTTTATTTGTATGCGGACGACACTGTCTGGCTATACAGGATTGTCCCTAAAACAAAGAGTATTTCCTTCTGATATGAAGAAGGATTTAGCAAACTATGTCAAATTACTGCCAGATATGTTCCATAGATTGTCAGTAGAAAGGTGTTGTTTATTAGCTTATGAGTTTGTCAAAATATATACAATAAATACTTGCTGTCATAATAGGTTTCCTTTATGTATTTCACAGCATGTAATTAATCTCTTATGCAACTAAACTTGTTTCTTTTTTTTTGGTTTCATAATTTTCATAACTTTAAAAAAAAACCAAGCATGGAACAACTTGCCCCATGGGGTGGCTCAATTTACCCCATGTATGGGGTAAGTTGAGCCATTTGAGATATTATTTTTGAGTGACCGGCATGACATTAGGAAAGGAGAAATAAAGCTGAAAGTCGCCTCATATATGCTTGAAAGATAGAATTTTCAGATGACATATTAATTTGTATTCATTACGCTTGTGTCTTAGAGATAACTTGCGCAAAGCGAAAAATGGCTCATCTTACCCCGCTCTTCCCTACAGAACAATGATATATTAGCATGTGCCTAATTATCTCTGGAGTAAATACATAAATACTGAAGGGACAGAAAGAACAGAGATGACAATGTTAATATAGGTAATGGGTATATATCGCTTAGAGAACAAAAAATGAGGTGAAGAGGGTAGGAGTGGAATGTATGAGGTGATAAGGAAATCCAGGGTGAGATGGTTTGGTTACTTGGTAAAGAGAGATGAAGTACCGATTAAATAAGTCTGAGGAATATGTGTTGAAATAAATAGATCGAGGAAGACGGAATGAAATAGAGAGAGATGGACTTCAGAAAGAAATAGATCGAGGAAGACGGAATGAAATAGAGAGATGGACTTCAGAAAGAAATAGATCGAGGAAGACGGAATGAAATAGGGTGATGGACTTCAGAAATAAATAGATCGAGGATGACGGAATGAAATAGGGTGATGGACTTCAGAAATAAATAGATCAAGGAAGACAAAATGAAATAGAGGAATGGACTTCAGAAAGAAATAGATCGAAGAAGACTGAATGAAATAGAGAATTAGAGATGGTCTTCAGACAGAGGTTGGCAAGAATACGACACTCGTATTTGCCGCCAACTTTTGACATCAGGGAAACGGCAATGGAAATAATATGACGTACACATTAATATCACAATTAATGGAAAGAAAATATACAAGAATAAATTAAATAAGTGTTTTGTGTATATTCGAATTAAATGTGACTCTTCTTCATAAAAGAAGTCGCTGTGTTTCCATAAATCAGCTGATCATGGCGGTCGCAAAGTACATAGCGTTTGCCACCTTTATTATTATGGCGGTAAGTATAGTTTTTATTGTTTTTATCATATCTACATAAGTGGTATTGTTGTATTATAATACCGTGATGATGTTAGATGTGGTTGGTTTAGTTATCATTGTGATGGAGAGGTGTGAGGGGAAGGAAACTAAGGATGTCCTCCATGACCCTCGCACTAGTGTTGACTGTGAACTCGTGAACCATGCTGTTGTTTAGTGACCTCTTGACCCTTTGTATGCTCCCCCTCTCCCCCGTAGCAGGTAATGATTTGCGACAATTATAAATGGTAAAATTGCAGTTTAAGCCAATACACCTATTCTTGTTTTTCTTTTCCCCTACAGCCAACAAGCTTTGGTACACCTTGGGAAAGCGGGGTGTTAGGGTGGGGGAAGCAAATATAAGTCATATATGACAATCAGGAAAGAATTTAAGGTGAAAAACTTATTTTTTTAATTTAAAAAATATAAAAATCTTATATAACCAAACCTGATCCCCCAACGACAGAACTCTAATCTAAACTAAACTAACCCCGGGGGAATACGGACCCCACCAAACTAACCTAAGTAAATCTTACTAATAGCATCTCCTCACGGATCACCAAAATATTGACATAGGTGATAAGGTATGTAATGTACAACACGTTTGTGGTGGTTTTATTTGAGGGACGGCTTTAGTTTGGCCACAGAGGCTCATTAAAAATCTAAGTCTACACATGTTAAGTTAAGGTTAGGTTAAAGTTGTTAGGTTAGGTTACGTTTATGTTATGGTTAGGTTAAGGTTGTTAGGTTAGGTTAGTTTATGTTATGGTTAGGTTAAGTTAGGTTAGTTTCGGTTTAGTTTGGTTTGGTTATATAAGATGTTTACATTTTATTACCCAAATCCAGAAAAAAATCTAAGGTTGAGAACCCTAACTTTTGGGTAATAAAATGTAAAAATCTTATATAACCGAACCTAACAGAACCTAACTTAACCTAACCATAACATAAACGTAACCTAACCATAACTTAACATCTGTGTGGACTTAGAATTTGAGGCACCTACCAGATTTTTAAAGAGCCTCTGTGGCCAAACTAAGGCCATCCCCCAAATAAAACCACCACAAACGTGTTGTACATTACGTACCTCATCACCTATGTCAATATTTTGGTGATCGGTGAGGAGATGCTATTAGTAAGATTTACCCTAACCTAATCTAACCTAAACTGAATTCGGTAAAATTTTACATCTTCACCATAATGGCGTCTGTTTACGTCTACGTCTCGGGACTGCTCCCCGTCCAACTCCCTAATTTTGGTCATAGAGAACATTTGATAGCTTCTATATTAACCTAACCTAACATAACCTATATTAACCAAACCTTAACATACATTGACAAATAACAAAACCTTGTTCAAACAAAACAAAACTTTATTGTTTGAAGAGAAGGTCTCACAGAAAACATTGAATGGTAAAACTATACAATCACTACTCCATCCCTTTCTTTTTTCTCGCCTTCCCTACATAGTGTACTCAATACATCTGTGAACGTTTCAGGCTGGGGAAACCATTATTTACCTCGCAAAACGTCTTTGAAGTTATGTTATGTTATGTTATGTTATGTTGGTTACGTTAGGTTAAGTTATGGTTAGGTTAAGGCTGTTAGCTTAGGTTACGGTTATGTTATGGTTAGGTTAAGTTAGGTTAGGTTTGGTTCAGTTAGGTTCGGTTATCTAAGATTTAGGGTTCTCAACCTTAGATTTTTATCTGGGTTTGGGTAATAAAATGTAAAAATCTTATATAACTGAACCTAACTGAATCGTATCTAACCTAACTTAACCTAACCATAACATAACCGTAACCTAATCTAACAACCTTAACCTAACCATAACTCAATCTAACTTAACCCACCTAAAATAACTTAACCTAACATAACTTCAAAGACGTTTTGACGTTTTGCGAGATAAATAATGGTTTCTCCCACCTGAACCCTTCACAGATGTGTTGAGTACACTATGTATAGTATGTAGGGAAGGAGAGAAAAAAGAAAGGGGTGGAGTAGTGATTGTAAAGAAAAACCCATTGAATATCTCACAAACTAAGAATTTGTGACGGAAATGTAATTAAAGAAAACCTTCTCCAAATGGGTAAATCTTACTAAAAGCATCTCCTCACGGATCACCAATATATTTTAATAGATGATGAGGTACGTAATGTACAACACGTTTGTGGTGGTTTTATTTGGGGGACGGCCTTAGTTTTGCCACAGAGGATCTTTAAAAATCTGGTAGGTGCCTCAAATTCTAAGTCCACACAGATGTTAAGTTATGGTTAGGTTAAGGATGTTAAGGAAACACCAGCAAAACTCCCTTGCGAACCCTGAGAGTGGTACACTTTGAAGTCGAACACAATCCACGAGTATTGGCCAGGAAAATCAGGGAAGACTTGGGATTGCTGAGTAATGTGTCTGTGAGGACATTAATGCACCACATCCACGATGGGGCGTGGGAGACGGGTGTGGCAATGTTTATGACAAGCACTGTATAGTAAAAAATATCCAAAATAATGATATTTAAATATTTGTAATTCCAGAATAATTAAGTTGTGCATTGGCTTAAGCTGCAATACAACCTGAAGTACACCAGTCTCAATATTAAGAAGTAGTACACCAGTCATACATTGCTGGACAAAACTGTTTTTTCTGGTAGATTTTGACGTGTTTTGAATAAATCTGATCATTGTTCCCATTGCAAATAATTTTTTTTGTATGCCTTCCTCTTCCCCACGGCAGGTAATGATTTGTGACAAAAACAAATAAAATATTAAAACAAAACACACCAGAATCTACAAGAAAAAAATTGTTTCTTCCACCTAACCTAACCTAACAACAAACACATATATATGGTATTCAAAATGTTGAAAATGACAAGCTCTATTTTATGAGAGATGTAAAAACTGCCGCTGTAAGACTGGTGTACTACTTCTTAATAAATACTCTTGCCTGTTTTCAATAAAAAAAAAAAAGTGTGTAATCTTTTCTAGCCTAATATTTGAACATTACCCATTTTTGATTAATTTATTTTTATTCAATATAATTTATCATTCCTAACCTAACCTAACCTATCCCTACTGGTTAATTTGCAGAAAGGTTTTTAAGTTATTTTGGTATAGCTACTGACTCCAGGAAAATCCCTTATAGTGACTCATAATGAAAGAACACGACCTTTTTTTTAAATTCTTTCTGAACCAAAGGTGTGATAACATTTTATTTGGGATGTAATATTATAAAGTTGCATTTAAATTTTTTTCTTTTATTTTGAGAAATGTTCCCAGGCAGAAGACATGGAAGTTAAAGAATGAGGTAGTGAGGGAGACCTTTTGTGTAGAGAGTTTGTTAATATGTAGGACCATCCAGCACCAGATAGAAGCATAGGGAAGCAAAATCTCTAAGTGTCACAGACTCAGTATGGACAAGAGATCCACCAACAGACATATAATCTTAGTAGATATACTATTTGTAGATAAAACAACCTTGAGGCATACTCCATATTTTTTTTAAAGAATGACAGGCATCAAAATGTATTGGTACATGATATAAATAACCTGTTTTTCTTTTCTACAATAAAATTTTCTTTCATGAAATTGCAGGGCACTGGTATAGCGGTGGGCTATACTGGTGCCAGTTTGCTCACCTCCTATGTGGCCTACCTCTCACCCTGGGTTCCTGTGTGGCTGTGGTTGGCTGTGGGATCTATGCTGATCCTGGGAGTCATGATCTCAGCCATCAGTACTGTTGGTGCTATTGCTACCTTATCACCAAATCCTAAGGCCTTCAAATTGGTGAGGCCATACATACCTACTATCAGCATAATCTGCTGATGATGAAAGTTGCTGTTTGTTTTGATATCTTGTAGTCTATAATTTACTGTTTTGAAACTTGCCATAGAATTAACGTGTCATGGAAATTTTACAGTGTCTTTCATTGCTGCTGTTGGTGATTGTAACTGAAATAGCCTCTACAATGTTGGTGTATAAGAAGAAGGAACTGTTTCTGCGTTCCCTTACACTTCACATGAAAAAAGAAATGGAAGTGAGTGAGGCAGCGTATGGCTTGAATGTATCAGACACTCAAATGTGGGATGAAATTCAGCTTGAGGTTAGTTTCCTAATTGTTACTTACCATAATCCATAATGTATTTCGTGTATCTATCAATCTGTCTGTCTATCTGTGTGTCCATTTATCTATGTGACTATCTACATGTCCATCTATCTTTATATCTATCTTAAAATCTATCTATATATACTTGTTCTTTAGAATTTTTCAGAGTCCCCTTGGTACTTCTATTTCCATACACTTTTTTATGTTATCATCCTCTCATCTCATTGTCTCTCCATCCTCTTGTAATATCTCTCTCTCTCTCTCTCTCTCTCTTTCTCTCTCTCTCTCTCTCCCTCTCTCTCTCTCTCTCTCTCTCTCTCTCTCTCTCTCTCTCTCTCTCTCTCTCTCTCTCTCTCTCTCTCTCTCTCTCTCTCTCTCTCTCTCTCTCTCTCTCTCTCTCTTAAATTTGCTCAGAAACATTCTCCTCAATAGACCTCTCATATGCTTCTTTCTATTACTCAATTGCTTCTCTAACCACATTCACCTATCCTGCATTTCCTTTCTTTTCACAGATACGGTTTAATTTTACTGCATAATTATTAGTCATAGAAGAAATATTCATAATGATAGTTATAGAGTCTAATTAGGTCTATCAGATGCTGTAATGATATTTCCAATATCTCAAATAGCTTTCAAGAAAATGAGGAGAAAGCTATGTTCTGGAAAAAAAAATATGGTTTAATTTTACTGCGTGATTATTAGTCATAAAACAAATATTCATAATGGCAGTTAAAGAGTTTAATTAGGCCTATGAGATGCTGCAATGATATTTCCAATATCTTTAATAGCTTTTGAGAAAATTAGGAGAGTTATGTTTTGGAAAAAAGATATGATTTAATTTTGCTGCATAATTATTAGTCTTAGAACAAATATAAATAATGACAAGTTGTAAAGTTTAATTAGGTCTATCAGATGCAACAATGATATTGCCAATATCTCTAATAGCTTTCGAGAAAATGAAGTGGAAAGTCATGTTTTGGAAAAAAAATACGGTTTAATTTTACTGCGTAATTATTAGTCATAGAAAAATATTCATAATGACAGTTGTAGAGTTTAATTAGGTTTATCAAATGCTGCAATGATATTTCCAATAACTTTAATAGTTTTCGAGAAAATGAGGAGGAAAGTTATGTTTTGGAAAAAAAATATGGTTTAATTTTACTGTGTAATTATTAGATATAGAACAAATATTCATAATGACAGTTGTAGAGTTTAATTAGGTCTATCAGATGCTGCAATGATATTTCCATTAACTAATAGCTTTAAAGAAAATGAGGAAAGTTATGTTATGGAAAAAAAATACAGCTTAATTTTACTGCATAATTATTAGTCATAGAACAAATATTCATAATGACAGTTGAAGAGTTTAATTAGGTTTAACAGATGCTACAATGATATTTCCAATATCTAATAGCTTTCGAGGCAATGAGGTGAAAAGTCAAGTTTTGGAAAAAAAATATGGTTTAATTTTACTGTGTAATTATTAGTCATAGAACAAATATTCGTAATGACAGTTGTAGAGTTTAATTAGGTCTATTAGATGCTGCAATGATATTTCCAATATCCTTTATATCTTTCAAAAAAATGAGAAGAAAAGTCATGTTTTGGATAAAAGATACGGTTTAATTTTACTGCCTAATTATTAGTCCTAAAACAAATATTCATAATGACAGTTGTAGAGTTTAATTAGGTCTACAAGATGCTGCAATGGTATTTCCAATATTTCTAATAGCTTTCGAGACAATGAGGAGGAAAGTTATGTTGTGGAAAAAAAAATACGGTTTAATTTTAGTGTAATTATTAGTCATAGAACAAATATTCATAATGACAGTTGTAGAGTTTAATTAGGTCTATCAGATGCTGCAATGATATTTCCATTATCTCTAATATCTTTTGAGAAAATGAGGAAATTTATGTTGTCGAAAAAAGATACGGTTTAATTTTACTGTGTAATTATTAGTCTTAGAACAAATATGTATAATGACAGTTGTAGAGTTTAATTAGATCTATCAGATGCTGCAATGATATTTCCAATATATCTAATAGCTTACAATTAAATGAGGAGGAAATTTAATTTTGGAAAAAAGATACGGTTTCATTTTACTGCGTAATTATTAGTCATATAGCAAATATTCATAATGACAGTTGTAGGTTTCATTAGATCTATCAGATGCTGCAATGATATTTCCAATATCTCTAATAGCTTTCGAGAAAATGAGGAGGAAATTTATGTTTTGGAAAAAGATACGGTTTCATTTAACTGCGTAATTATTAGTCATAGAGCAAGTATTCATAATGATAGTTGTAAAGTTTAATTAGGTCTATCAAATGCTGCAATGATATTTCCAATATCTCTAATAGCTTTCGAGAAAATGAGGAAAGTTCTGTCTAGGAAAAAGATACGGTTCAAATTTACTGCATAATTATTAGTCATAGAACAAATATTCATAATGACAGTTGTAGATTTTAATTAGGTGTATTAGATGCTGCAATGATATTTCCAATATCTAATAGGTTTTGAGAAAATGAGGAGAAAATTTATGTTGTCGAAAAAAGATACAGTTTAATTTTACTGCGTAATTATTAGTCTTAGAACAAATATGTATAATAACAGTTGTAGAGTTTCATTAGACCTTTCAGATGTTGCAATTATATTTCAAATATCTCTAATAGCTTTCGATTAAATGAGGAGGAAATTTAATTTTGGAAAAAAGACACGATTTCATTTTACTGTGTAATTATTAGTCATAGAACAAATATTCATAATGACAGTTGTAGAGTTTAATTAGGTTTATTAGATGATGCAATGATATTTCCAATATCTTTAATAGCTTTCGAGAAAATGAGGAAGAAATTCATTTTTTGAATAAAAGATACAATTTTATTTTACTGTGTAATTATTAGTCATAGAACAAATATTCATAATGACAGTTGTAGAGTTTAATTAGGTCTATCAGATGCTGCAATGATATTTCCAATATCTTTAATAGCTTTCGAGAAAATGAGGAAGAAATTCATTTTTTGAATAAAAGATACAATTTTATTTTACTGCATAATTATTAGTCATAGAACAAATATTCATAATGACAGTTGAAGAGTTTAATTAGGTCTATCAGATGCTGCAATGATCTTTCCACTATCTCTAATAGCTTTCAAGAAAATAAGGAGGAAAGTTATGTTGTGGAAAAAAATACGGTTTAATTTTACTGTGTAATTATTAGTCATAGAACAAATATTCGTAATGACAGTTGTAGAGTTTAATTAGGTCTATTAGATGCTGCAATGATATTTCCAATATCCTTTATACCTTTCAAAAAAATGGGAAGAAAAGTCATGTTTTGGAAAAAAGATACGGTTTAATTTTACTGCCTAATTATTAGTCCTAAAACAAATATTCATAATGACAGTTGTAGAGTTTAATTAGGTCTACAAGATGCTGCAATGATATTTCCAATTTCTCTAATAGCTATCGAGACAATGAGGAGGAAATTTATGTTGTGGAATAAAAATACGGTTTAATTTTACTGTGTAATTATTAGTCATAGAACAAATATTCATAATGACAGTTGTAGAGTTTAATTAGGTCTGTCAGATGCTGCAATGATATTTCCATTATCTCTAATAGCTTTTGAGAAAATGAGGAAATTTATGTTGTTGAAAAAAGATAGTTTAATTTTACTGCGTAATTATTAGTCTTAGAACAAATATGTATAATGACAGTTGTAGAGTTTCATTAGATTTTTCAGATGCTGCAATGATATTTCCAATATCTCATATAGCTTTCAATTAAATGAGGAGGAAATTTAATTTTGGAAAGAAGATACGGTTTCATTTTACTGCGTAATTATTAGCCATATAGCAAATATTCATAATGACATTTGTAGAGTTTAATTAGGTCTATCCGATGCTGCAATAATATTTCCAATATCTTTAATAGCTTTCGAGAAATTGATGAGTAAATTTATGTTCTGGAAACAAGATACGGTTTCATTTTACTGCGTAATTATTAGTCATAGAGCAAATATTCATAATGATAGTTGTAGAGTATAATTAGGTCTATCAAATGCTGCAACGATATTTCCAATATCTCTAATATCTTTTGAGAAAATGAGGAGGAAAGTTATGTCTAGGAAAAAAGATACGGTTTAATTTTACTGCATAATTATTAGTCATAGAACAAATATTCATAATGACAGTTGTAGAATTTAATTAGGTTTTTTAGATGGTGCAATGATATTTCCAATATCTCTAATAGCTTTTGAGAAAATGAGGAAGAAAGTCATGTTTTGGTAAAAAGATTTGGTTGCATTTTACTGTGTAATTATTAGTCATAGAACAAATATTCATAATGACAGTTGAAGAGTTTAATTAGGTCTATCAGATGCTGCAATGATCTTTCCAATATCCTTTATACCTTTCAAAAAAATGAGAAACGTCATGTTTTGGAAAAAAAATACGGTTTAATTTTACTGCCTAATTATTAGTCCTAAAACAAATATTCATAATGACAGTTGTAGAGTTTAATTAGGTCTACAAGATCCTGCAATGATATTTCCAATTTCTCTAATAGCTATTGAGACAATGAGGAGGAAATTTATGTTGTGGAAAAAAAAAAACCGTTTAATTTTACTGTGTAATTATTAGTCATAGAACAAATATTCATAATGACAGTTGTAGAGTTTAATTAGGTCTATCAGATGCTGCAATGATATTTCCATTATTTCTAATAGCTTTTGAGAAAATGAGGAAATTTATGTTGTCGAAAAAAGATACGGTTTTATTTTACTGCGTAATTATTAGTCTTAGAACAAATATGTATAATGACAGTTGTAGAGTTTCATTAGATCTATCAGATGCTGCAATGATATTTCCAATATCTCTAATAGCTTTCAATTAAATGAGGAGGAAATTTAATTTTGGAAAAAATATACGGTTTCATTTTACTGTGTAATTATTAGTCATAGAACAAATATTCATAATGACAGTTGTAGAGTTTAATTAGGTTTATCAGATGCTGCAAATGATATTTCCAATATCTAATAGCTTTCGAGAAGTTGAGGAATAAATTTATGTTTTGGAAACAAGATACGGTTTCATTTTACAATGTAATTACCGTATTTCCCGTGTCATAAGACGCTACAAGTGGTAAGATGCACCCTATAGTTAGCTAAGCAGTTTTTGGAAAAAAATAATTTGAAGATTTTCAAGTGTTTAGACGCAGTGTGAATTTGTGGGGCATTTTTCAGGAAAAAAAAGTGCGTCTTATGACACGGTAAATACGGTATTAGTCATAGAGCAAATATTCATAATGACAGTTGTAGAGTTTAATTAGGTGTTTCATATGCTGCAATGATATTTCCAATATCTCTAATAGCTTTTGAGAAAATGAGGTGAAAATTAATGTTTTGGAAAAAGATACAGTTTCATTTTACTGTGTAATTATTAGTCATAGAGCAAATATTCATAATGACAGTTGTAGAGTTTAATTAGGTCTATCAAATGCTGCAATGATATTTTCAATATCTCTAATAGCTTTTGAGAAAATGAGGAGGAAAGTTATGTCTAGGAAAATATATACGGTTTAATTTTACTGCATAATTATTAGTCGTAGAACAAATATTCATAATGACAGTAGTAGAATTTAATTAGGTTTATTGGATGCTGCAATGATATTTCCAACATATCTAATAGCTTTCGAGAAAATGAGGAAGAAAGTTATGTTTTGGTAAAAAGATTTGGTTGCATTTTACTGTGTAATTATTAGTCATAGAACAAATATTCATAATGACAGTTGTAGAGTTTAATTAGGTGTATCAGATGCTGCAATGATGTTTCCAATATCTCTAATAGCTTTTGAGAAAATGAGGAGGAAAGTCATGTGTTATTTTGCATTAGTCTTAGAAGAAATTTGCATAGTCATTGACAAAAATCACTCAAAAAATCCCACTAAAAAAAATCCGTTCCAAGTGGGCTTTTTGGTTTTTTCGAAATATATTAACATAAAAAAGAAAATGTATAAATTTTATAAATAACATGAAAAGGGTTTTCTTTTAATCTTGATCTCAAGTTCATGGTTTCATTTGCTTATATTCTAGTTGTTACTTTGATATAAAGGATAAGGAAAGAAGATTGATAGTGTGTGTGTGTGTGCGCGTGCGCGTGCGCGAAACATAATACTTGCATAATATATATATATATATATATATATATATATATATATATATATATATATATATATATATATATATATATATATATATACATACAC
>JAXIVD010003910.1:37500-40792 GCA_036785275.1 Cancer borealis
CCGGTGGAATACTCCAGAAGAGGTACTTATGGGGATGTAGGCAGTGCTGCAGACTGAGTGATTCCCCGTATCCTTTCTTCCCGGTTCCCTTAGTGTCTCATTTACACAAGAGAGCAGCTGCAGCCTACCCCTTAAAGACAACTTCTACTACCTGCATAACATTACTACACCTTACACTTCTACACCCTCTTCAAATCTAAATTTAAAATGGCTTTACCACACCCAGCCTAGGAGTCCCCATCTAGGGAGGGGACCACAAATGTCCCCAGATTGGACTGCCCCTCTGCTGACTACCTCGTGTGTCTTGACACTTCCTCTAATACTTTTACTCTCGATTTCTGCAACATTCGTGGCCTTAGATCTAATTTCCAATCTGTGGAACACCATCTCTCCTCCACTAAACCTCATCTTCTCTTTCTAATTGAAACACACTTGTCTGTGACTACTGACAGCAGCCCCTTCTCTGTTCCCTCCTACTTTCTCTATCCTCATTTTCAATCCAAAGCTGGCTGTTGCGCAGATGTGCGTAATGACATTACCTGCTCTCGTGCCCACAATCTTGAATCTTCAGAATTTTCTACCATCTGGCTAAGACTTCAATGTCACTCTCTAACTAAATTCATCTGTGCTGTATATCTCTCATCTAATTCCTCTGACTATGTAAAATTCTTTGACCATTTGACTTCCAAAGTGGAGTACATCCCATCTCACTTTCCTTATGCTGAGATCTCCATTTTAGGGGATTTCAATGTTCACTACCTGCTTTGGCTTTCATCTTCATTCACTAACCAACCTGGTGAACAAACCTTCAACTTTGCTATCCTTCATGACCTAGAGCAGCTAGTGCAGTTCCCTACCCATATCCCTGACCGCCTTGGAGACACACCCAACATTCTTGATCTTTTCCTAACTTCCAACCCTTGTTCCTCTTTAATTTTCTTCACTATGTTGTATGTTCATTCCAAGTTCACTGTTCTTAATTCTGTAGAACTTCTACTCACTGAAGGACGGGGTAGGGTAAGGTAGGGATTGGGGAGGGACTCGGTCAACAGAGTGACCTGGGCAGCTGCGAAGAGCGCCTTAACCCCATGAGGTCAAGCAGCTGCATGAGTATGTACGAGTGTCTGTGTCTCTCGTCTTGGCCAACCCCCTTGAGTGGGATAACAGACTGGTATATAGATAGTTGGTCCTTCAAACTATCCCAAAATGCATAAGGTTTTGTGATTTAAGTAAATTTCATTCGCTCATCAACAAATCAATAGTCTTTTAATTAGGTTTACCTAATTGGTTAGCACGTCTGACTATGAATTTGCTGGCCTGAGCTCAATCCCGTTAGTCGGCGCACAACTCACCCAGCTGTTCATCCTTACAAACAAATTTGTAGATAAATGGGTACCTAGGGAAACCTGGGTAAGATAAACTGTGTCCTAGTGGCCCTGTGTCCTGGCATGACGGATTAATTTCCACCACAAGCTCAAAGGCCAATGCGATGTGAGATGGTGTGCCCCACTTTATCTTGATTTGGAGTAGACACGAATTTCTTTGTCATTGCCAACCACAATCAATTACTCGTGTTACAGAATCTCAAGAGCATATTTTGAAGAATCTACATAATCCAATAAGTTCTCCAGGTGCTTTAAGTGATGGCTCAACATCAGTTTGGTTGCTCTCCACTATCCCAAGTACCAGCATTCTGCACCACATATGTACTCTGATTGCCAGTTAAGAGAATAAGAAAAGACAACCAATCTTGATCCTCTTCATCTGAGGAGGAAACTAAGAAACAGAAAGCTATGAGGAAACTAAGAAACAGAAAGCTATGAGAAGTTTAGGACACCACTCCTGTGGCGAATATCAATGAGGTTTGTGTTTGTTTCAATTTTGTGGATTACTGGTGGTAGTTAGTGAATGGCATCCACAGGGCATCATGTGATGACTGTCAGGAGAGCCAAACATTTTTTTTACAAGACCTGTTAATCAGTATTTGATACAAAATAATGACTTAGTGGTCAGAATGCACTTGCTCAGTATCACCCTAGCAAGGTCTCCTGTTCCAACATATTCTGTCCGGATAAAGCGCATTGATAGTCCTGTCTCGTTTAGTTTGCAGTGTACTTCAGTTTTACAGTCACCACAATGAGAGTTAAAATCCATTCTCCCGTCTGGAGGCCCCTTGCTCTGGTGTTAATGAAATACTAGCAGAAAAATATTAATTATATTTTTAATTTCAGGAAGATGTATGGTGGTAGTTGTCCTGGAGAGCGACATTAGGTGGCAAACCCTAGATGACAGTGAACAGACCCACGAGTCACCTGCTATCCTTACAAATCTGTGATAGGCACTTTTTCCTCCATTTGAATGCTTGCCTTTTCCTCAACTGTCAGTATTTGGGATCATTAACATATGGATCAAAGTCTTGGATATGGAATAGGGCACAGAAGTCGAGTGTGTGTGCTGGGGAAAGGATTTATCCAAGATCTGTCTCTTATCTGAGAGCAATAAAAGCGTGTATGAAAGATGTGGCATGGGAAGTTGTGCAAATGGAGTGAAGTGTGGAGTGAAAAGAAATACTTTGAGGTGGTTTTGTCATAGAGAGAAAGAAGAACAAAGAGTTTGAAGAAAGTATGTGAGTGAAACTGCAGATCCTAGGAGGATAGGAGGGTCAGTTGTAAGATGGAAGGATAGGGAAAAAGGGTAGCTACATGCATTAAAAAAGTTTCTGATGGAGGGGAAAGGATTGAACAAGCAAGGAGTGAGTGTGGATAAAGAAACGTGGAGTCTCCGGAGAGAATGAGGTATCAGAAGCTATTGATAGATATATTAGGGGAAATCCAATTCATAGATCATATACTATTAATTGCTGATAGAACTTTACATTACGAGTATTTATTTTTCAATGTTCTTCCTTAATCTTTTACAACACTGCTTGGGTCCTCAACACACATCCTCGTCTAGATGAGGATAAGGCAAGTTTGAAAATGGAAGATAAACTGCCATCACCGAGATGTGAAGGATAAACTGGGCACTCAAAGGGGATTGTCGAGTTCTTTAATGTCGCTTTGTACCAGAGACAGAGAGACAGAGAGACAGAGAGACAGAGACAGAGACACAGAGAACAGACAGAGACAGAGAGACAGAGAGAAGTGGCGTTATGATGGATGTGGAGAAGACGGTGAAGAATGAATTATCAAACTTACTAAAGAAAGAAGGAAAGAATGAATGAATGAAGGAAAGAAGAATGAAGAAGAGGAGAGAGAGAGATGAGATTGAAGAGAGAGAGAGAGAGAGATGA
>JAXIVD010003911.1:0-12500 GCA_036785275.1 Cancer borealis
CTGGTGCTTTGTGACTGTTTGTTGGTCAGGAGGAGAACTTCAGGCTTCATGCCTTTCTTTATTGTGTATTGGCTTTTGTCTGTGAGTGTTTGTGGACATGAGCGCTTGTCTGTCTGGTTGGCTGGGCGTGTGGCTGGAATGTTACCGTTTTCCTATTCTCTTAATGGCCGCGTGAAATATGAACGGAGCAAAGCGGGCCTGGGGAGGTGTGTCCGTGGTCGGGTGGCGAGGGGTCGGGGTAAACTTCCAAGGGTCGGTCACCCGGCAAAGGTTGGCCCTACTTGAGAAGTTTGTGTAGGTGGGTGTGCATAATGTAGATAAGTTTGTAGTTCTGCAAATAAATATCAATATGTGTCACTGAAACGTGAAATTCTGAATAAATTATCCGTATTCCTCGCATTTCGTAAAAGACGACTAAAAGATGGAGTCTGGTCATCTCTTCTCAGTCACTTGCTCTTTGAAAAATATATGTTAATAAATAGATAGATAAAAAACAAAACATATGATTCTGATGTTAATTTTTTATCACTTCCGTTTGCTCAGTTTTTTTCTTGGATCCCGTCTTGCATGCATGGGACATGGCAAGTTCTATGAAAAAATGTAATATATTACCTCATTCTGACTCGTCGTGGCGTGACCAGTAATAGAAATTTATGTTGCACTCATTTTTTTTCTTATTTAACAGTAACAAAGGAAGTCATGTGTCCGGTATTTTCTGAGGTCCAATGGGCCAAGACAAGCTGGGTTCAACTTCTTTCTCTTCCTGGTTTGTAACCATGGACATCGTGTACACACACCTGCACACTGCTGTCAAGGAGGCAATCACCCTTAAACATAGTTTTTTGGACATATCAAATTGCAAAATTATTTTCTTATTTCTCCACCTTTGACTTGCTTCTGGGAATGGACAAGAACTTCCTGAGACGCTTGTCTCCCGCAGCGGCACCGGGAAGCCTTTCTGCTCACACTGCCTGCGGGCGGTGCGCCATAAATGGATAGGAAAGCCTTATTAAGCTCCTGTGTCGTGTTTGTTTTTTATGGTTGTTTGATTGATAAGAGTTGTAACACCTGTACCGTCTGATAGCAGATGATAAGGCAAACTAGAGTGGTGGCAGTTTCGGAGTAAGATGGAACTTGGGTCCTGCTTCCCGGAACGCGACACATGTAGTGAGGCGTTGCAGGTAAGACTTCAAGCTTGATGGACGATGAGCGACTCGCACTAGACAGGTGCGGGGCTGCGCGTGACGCCCGCCCTTCATTGGGTCGTCATGGAAGTCGGAGAGGGTGTGGGGGTGGGTGGAGAGGGTTAAGAAGCGTCCGTCTTGGCGCCGTCCTTGTGGTGAACTTCCACGTTAGGTGGTTAGGTCTTTTTCCTTGACCAAGAGCGTTGGTGAGGCTTCTGGCCGCGTGACGGACTGGAGGAGCCACGCCCATCACTACTTTAATGAGTACTGTGACCCTCACTACCACTACCACTAATGTGACCCCCACCACCACACCCATTACTTCTGTGGCCTCAACATCATCCTATCTACCTTGACTTTACACCACAACGCTTTCCTGTGTGAAGGAAGAATCCTCTTCATTCATGATAATAGAAGTCATCAATTTTTTTTTTTTTTTCTCTCTCTCTCTCTCTCTCTCTCTCTCTCTCTCTCTCTCTCTCTCTCTCTCTCTCTCTCTCTCTCTCTCTCTCTCTCTCTCTCTCCTCTCTCTCTCTCTCTCTCTCTCTCTCTCTCTCTCTCTCTCTCTCTCTCTCTCTCTCTCTCTCTCTCTCTCTCTCTTTTTTTTTTTCCCCCACCCGACGTTCACTTGAGTCGTAGTCATCGTGGTAGATATTTCTTCCAATAACAATGTATTGATCAGGCCACAGTCTTTCTCCGTGCCTGGTCCCTCTTAGAGCCTTACCGTTGCTCTATGGCTTCTAACTCCCACCGCACCACATCACACGTGAGCTGCTGCCTGCATGACCTCGTGCTGGTAATGCTGCCGCTGGTGTCCTTCCTTCCTGGTGGTGGTGGTGGTTGTCTGATCGGGTTGGACTGCCAGTGTGGTGGTGGTGGTTGGTTTGGTTACTACTAGTTGGTACCAGCAGAGTGTTGGTTCAAAGTTGCGTTGCATTAACCTGTATTATCTTATTGCCTTAATTTCATAATGTCATTGCAACTAATGCCTACTCTATTTTTCTCACTTTTCTTGTCTTGTTCGTGGATATCTTGAAATAGTCGTTTTTATATTGTTCTGCAGATATGTCAGGTGATTATTTGTGCTTTGTTCTTCATCTTTAGTCATAAAGAGTCACGCAACACTAGGCAGCAAGGCGAAGGTGACGTGTAGCCAGAGAGGCGTAACACACAGGTACCACCACACCATGTAACGAATTAAAGGTAAAATGCGGAACAATACTCTTGCAAAAACTAAACCTAAAATATCATGTTATCCACACACACACAAAAAAAAATTTTTTTTAAAGAGAATAAACTACAAAATTACATGAAACGAAATGATTTACAGAATGAAACGACTACACAATGATGTAAATGTTCGATAAAAAGGTCAAGACAGGAACACAACGCGAAAACTTAACATAGAAAAACAATAAAAAGTCTTAGAAAGCAAAAAACATAGTCATGAGGAACTCTATAAGAGGAACAGTGAGGTGTGAAGCGAAAGATGAAGGCGACAGTAATACCACAACAGCAGCGTCACCATCACCAGGCCCCGAGCGATGCAGCAGTCATGAGGCGACGCTGGTCTATAAGGGCCTGGTGCAGCTAGGGCCTGGGAGCGAGGGAAGGGGAAGGGAAGAAGAAGAAGAAGAAGAAGAAGAAGAAGAAGAAGAAGAAGAAGAAGAAGAAGAAGAAGAAAGAAAGAGAGAGAGAGAGAGAGAGAGAGAGAGAGAGAGAGAGAGAGAGAGAGAGAGAGAGAGAGAGAGAGAGAGAGAGAGAGAGAGAGAGAGAGAGAGAGAGAGAGAAAGAGAAAGAGAAAGAGAGAGAGAGAGAGAGAGAGTGTTGGGGGGTGGGGGGTGGGAGAAAGAAGTACAGGGAGAGAAAGAGAACAAAAAAGGGATGGTATTTATATACGTTTGTTTCACATTTTACAATTTTCCATCAGGATAAAATCAGTATGATCTTGATTACTTTGAAAATGTGGAGAGAGAGAGAGAGAGAGAGAGAGAGAGAGAGAGAGAGAGAGAGAGAGAGAGAGAGAGAGAGAGAGAGAGAGAGAAGGGGAGAGGGGTGTAAGGAGAGATGTAATCGCTATCATTAATACTTAACATGCATATTCGACTAAAACAAATGAGATACACACAAAAAAAATACACACTCAGCATACACTGTGATATTCCACTCATGAATGTGCATGTATTGATGTGTGTTGCCTTCTGTGGGCGGCGGTGTCAAGGGGAGAATCAGCGCTGCTTAAAACACTCCATGTGACCTCGTTGTGAAGGCGGCCTCAGGGTTGTTGGAGGGAGGCGGCGTAGGGTCAGCTTAGTGGTTCAGTGGGCTGGGTGACCTTGACGGAGGGTGTAGGAGATGTGGTAACAGTGGGAGACGATGGACGGAGAGTGAGAAGGTGGGGAACGAGCAGGTAAGAGAAGGTGGGAGGATGGAAGGCGTGGCTACTGAGGAGGGGATAAAGGTGACAGATTGGCACTTGTCCGAACCGAAAATGGATTCATTCATTTTAGTTTCCACCGTTCGTATTTTTGGACCAGGACGCCTAACCTCGTAATATTCCTTGAAATTTATATAAGGTCACCAATAATTGCGACACAACTTTTCCTCAGTTTTCGCCGAATTGTGCACTGCGTTTCAGGTCATGCAGGCTGTTCCGAACACACCGCCGCACGCTGCCCTCACTAATATTTGCCAAACTGTTTGCTATTCACGGAAAGTTCCTTATGTTTGTAATTTTCTTCCACCACTGCCTTGAGGGGCGGGGATGGGGACGGGTACGGAGACAGGGATTGGGAGGGGTGGGCGTGGACGGGTACGGGAACGGAGGCGGGGGCGGGGATGGGGACGGGGCTGTGTGGCCTTGGTGTGCCCTGCAGGCCGCCACGTCTTGGAGCTTCATACCTTCCAGCTCACTTGTAAGTCTGGGCTTAACTTTTTTTTTGTTCGCACCTCCGAGGGGAGCAGCCATTTTTGAACCTGTCACCCGTTTGCAGTCCCCGCTACTCCCTCAGAAGTGAAGTTCGAAGGTGACCTGAGAGGAATGATGAGATGACGTGTCGATGGCGGTGTCTTAGCTTAGATATTATAATTTGTACGATAGGAGATGAAAAGATCAATAACAGTATGGATGGAGAGGCAGGTGCGGCCACTTATGTAACTTAGCAAACCGTCGAAAGTCCCGCTGATGCTGCAGCAGCCACGGATTTTCTTTTTTCTTTTTTATTGTTTCCTCCGATGAAAGACTGAATTTAAAAGCAAGTTTCTTTTTAATTTTCAACGCAGGCGTTATGTGTTTTCGTGCACTGAATCAAGTGTAATTGTGCATTATACAACTTTTTTCTCTTTCTTGGATCACAGACAACTTCCGTAATTTGAATTTATAATTGGATTTGTATTAAAAAGATACATATAAAACCTTAGACACAGGCCGAGGTAATAGAAGAGCTTGTCTGCAAGGTTTTCACTGATGATCGAGCAGTTATTGTTCTCCTTGAGCATAAGTATTGGGTGAGTGGTGTTTGAAAGAGCACAGCCTTACCCATAGGTCGGACTATAATGGGCTCTAAGCTTTCTCCGGGAGGATAATGGCCGGCGACCACCAAGCCAGCGCGTGATCCCCAAGATCGTGATTAATTACACACACACACACACACACACACACACACACACACACACACACACACCACACCACACCACACCACACCACACCACACCTCGGCTCACCTCCCCTCACCTCACCTCACCTCACCTCACCTCACCTCACCTGCTCCCCCTTCCTTGTTATTCAGACCATTTTCGTGCCCCACCAGGCTACCTAAAATAGCGGTAATCCTAAGGCAGAAGGGAGGGAGGGGAACAAATTTACCTTCACACCACTCACACCCTAAACACACATACTGTACCTTACCCTCGTCCCAGCCTTCGAACCCGTATATTATATTATACCTAAAGTATATGCTCCCCAGTGTATCTTAATTCCCGACGGAGAGATTTCACGCTGTATATTTACCCATTTCACCGTTGTCATAATTATCTTTTCCAGTAGGATTTGTGTTTTCCAGTTGCTGTTCGTCAGTTGTTTCATTTAAATTCGCGGAAAGGTGTACAGCTTTGTGTGTTGTAGGAAAGAGTGACTTCACTCTTCCTTTTGTTCAGCCCCAAGGTCGTGAAGGGATGGTGGAGAGGCGCGTTATAGCCTCAAGGGCGTGGCTCTACATCTCATAATACCTGACCTCAGCCCATCTCCCCCTTCCACACCGCACTTTTTGACTGGTTCCAAATCATAATAATGCGTCTGAACGTGTATGTAACTCGAAACGTGTAACAGTATGTAGAGAAAAGGTTAAGCTGTCGAATGTAGTTAACACCTGGTCAGGTTTTACAGGTAACATGAATATGAGATTAAATTTTCCACTAATGTGCTGCTGCAGTGGATTACGTATCCCGGACTGGCTCGTTGATGCAGAAGATTATATTGAGTTGCTGTAATTGGAACATCACAATACTCTTTCTTCCTGATATGTATACTAATTCCCTCATTTCCAATAGAAATTGATATCGTGAGGTTTTTTTCATTAATTATAATTATGTTCGTACTTATAAATGGAAGTTTGTGTTGCGAGTTGAAGCATAATGAAGGAAGTAGTGGTGGTGGTGGTGGTGGTGATGGTGGAATGATCCCTTAGGGCTTAAGGACAATCGAACCACAAGCTCATTAATGTCAACTCGTAATCATCTGCCTCCCACCATTTACACACACACACACACACACACACACACACACACACACACACACACACACACACACACACACACACACACACACACACACACACACACGCACACACACACACACACACACACACACACACACACACACACACACATGCACACACACACACACACACATCAATATAAATATAAATATAAAAAAAACATAATAAAACTAAGCTAAAGAGAGGCCTTATAATAAAGCAGGAAGTTGTGTTGTGAAGCAAAAGAGCATGAGGTGAGCTGCATTATACAAACACCATCTGCACGACGTTCTCCACCCAACTCAACCCACCTCGTGACTACAGCAGCGTCACCTTGCCTTCGATCGTGATGGTTAAGCAAGCTATAGTCTTCCAAATCTTAACATAGATTCTTGGTGAGACAGAATCCAGTATTCCCATGGGTCCAACGCTGCCAAATTTCGTTAAAGCATTTTATATTCCTTTTACTTATGTACATCAAGTTCTAATTGGCTAATTCACGTAGACAGGCAGCGTTGGAACCATAGGAATACTGGATTCTGCCCCACCAGGAATCTATGTTAAGATTTGGAAGACTATATATAGTTCACGAGGCTTTCCCTGGCGAAGAAGAGAAAGGGCTTCGATAAAAGGGAAGGAGGAAAAGATAAAGGGGAAACTGGACATCAGATAAGTTAAGAAAGAGAAAGGAGAGGAGAGAGTGAATGGTGAGGGAGGGAAAGGAAGGGAAAGATAGTGTAGGGTGATGAGGTAAGAGTGAGGATAGGGGTTGGAGTTATGTAAAAATAGGAGTGATAGATAAGGATGATAGATAATGAATGTGCATGAAAGATGGAACGTTAATGGAAACTGAGAAAAGGAAGAACTGAAGAAAATAAATACATAAAGAAATTACATGTTTCTGATGTTAAGTTTCCCTCAGCGATGCGGCGAAGAAAAAGCAGCTTATGTCCAGGTGATCCATTGTTCTATATTATTATGCTACATCTGCACAGACGCTTTGAGGATATAAAACAACCGTTACTTTTTGCCTTTATCTATCTAGCACGCACCTCCCCTCCCCCCTCCGTCCCCAACCCTCGTCCCGTCTGAATATGAGCGTCGCAACGTGAGCATAACATGAGGTGTGCTTACGTGACGGAATTGAAAAAAAAGCTTGTATAGTTTTTTTCTTACCGTGGTTCATGATGCGACTTTGGTGGTGGTGGTGGTGGTGGTGGTGGTGGCGGTGGTGGTGGTTGTGGTGGTGGTGGTGGTGGTGGTGGTCCATTCGGCACTGCGGCATCCTGCATTGACGTGACGAGACCCTGTGTTAGGCAATACTTCTCTCTCTCTCTCTCTCTCTCTCTCTCTCTCTCTCTCTCTCTCTCTCTCTCTCTCTCTCTCTCTCTCCTCTCTCTCTCTCTCTCTCTCTCTCTCTCTCTCTCTCTCTCCTTCTCTCTCTCTCTCTCTCTCTCTCTCTCTCTCTCTCTCTCTCTCTCTCTCTCTCTCTCTCTCTCTCTCTCTCTCTCTCTCTCTCTCTCTCCTTTGCTGCATTTATTCGTTATTCCTTCTACTTCTTCCCATTTTCCTACCTTCCATCCCTTCATCTATCCTTCATTCCCTGCTTCTCATCCTGGACTGGAATCACAGTTTGCAGCAAGCCTCGCACCTACACTCCACGAGGCTCCCCAGCACCGCCTCGCACACCCCACGGCTTATTCCATCTCGATGCAAGTGCTTTCGATGCCTTGAAGCGACGTTCCTCTCCCTTTTTCTATTGCGTGTGTTAGTGGTGCTATCGAACTTTTTTTTCTCTCTCTTTCTCTTTTTTTTCCCTCTCTCTATCTATCTATCTATCTCTATCTCTCTTTCTCTTTGTAACGTTTTTCATGTGCCAGTTTATATAGTATTACACAATATCCTTTATCTTATCCTCCTATCTTATCCCAGCGTCGTTCAACGTTCCCCAACACCACCGTGACATTTTTCAATATTCCCCAGCATCTCCTAACACCTTTCCCCTCACCCCCCTTCAGCATCCCCAACTGTCCCCCACTGCCCCCCCCCCCTCCCTGCTAACCTCACTCCACCGGCCACTTGACTTTTTTCTTTGTATTGATTGTTTTATTTTTAACCGCAAAGCACGTACTTCAAGGTGACCGGGATCTTCTCACCTTCCTCTTCCCCTAACCATATCCTGGGGTGTTGATCTCATCCTACTGCCCCACTCACTCACTCACTCACACCATCCTCACTCACCCTACCTTTCACTCATTACTATTCTGCTGTTCCACATCATTACTATTCCTCCCGATCAAGTCAGCATCATTCTCTGCTCCTTCTCCTCCCTCACCATCATTCCCTTCCTTGCTTGCATCAATACTAGTACCTCTTTCTTTACTATCCATCATCACAACGTCACCATCATCAGTCTTTCTCCTGTCACTATCACTCCATCACCTGCAATCATGTTCCTTCCCGCCTCGTAGCGACATGAGTCCGCCCCTTCGTACACACCCTATCCTTCACCTTCCCCTTCATTAATATTTCACTCGTTACCCTCATCATTATTTACCCTTCCTCTGGGTCCAGCGTGAGGGGACTAGTAGGATAGAGAGAGAGAGAGAGAGAGAGAGAGAGAGAGAGAGAGAGAGAGAGAGAGAGAGAGAGAGAGAGAGAGAGAGAGAGAGAGACAGAGACAGAGACAGAGACAGAGACAGAGAGAGAGAGAGAGAGAGAGACGGATGAGTGAGGCTAAAGGGAGGAGGATGCCAGCAGGAGTAAAATAAGATGAGGACACAAATGTGGGGTAACACCGGATGGATATCACATATTGATGAAATCTTTTCCTTACATATGAATATACAGAATAAATTAAGCTCCCGCACTACCTTCGTTACTGTGCATGTCAACTGGGAGTGTTTGCTGAACGATGGATGTATTATTGATGTGTTGTGGTGCAGACATGTGAGGGCGGGGAACTGTGCGGGACTGAAGGGAAGGAGAACAGTAGTATTGCTGAGCGTGTAGGAAATGAGGCAGTAAAGGAGCAAGGTGGTGTGGCATTGTGGGGTGTAAATGGGTGTACTGGGGAAGTGACGGTAGGTAGGTGAGGGTGTAGAGGAGCGAAAGGGTCTGGGTAATCTATGTAGGTATAGAGGCGGAAATGAGTTGTTATGTTCTTGCAGAAGCCCTCAAAAAGCGAATCACCCTCAGCGTCTCACCTCCTGTCGTACTTAAATGGAGGTCAGTGTTAGCCCTCATTCTTCCCTGCACCTGATTTATCCTTGGAAACGGGAAAGGAAAGGTACTCTGTGGCCTTGAGAGTATGTGTGAGAGAGAAAAAAAGCCATGCACCTAAAACATGCATGAAGGGAATAGTGGTCTTGCTGTCGTCCTTCCATAAGAATTAATCCATAAGGTATTTCAAATCAAGACCTAAGTAAGTACATCCTTCAGAATCTTGAAGAGGGAACACAAGGCTAAGGAATCATGTGGTTAGCCTCTCTCATCTTCAAAGTTTGAGGTAACATTAGGAAGGTTAGGGATACGAGCCTTGGAAATCTTATCAAATAACTTTCCCTCTCAGCCTCACATTGAACGGATTTTTTTCCATTTCTTTTATCTTCCGGACGTTACCAAATAATCCCACAGTTTTCATGTTTTCCCTTTCTTGGTCAGAGAAGCAACAACAATTATGATATCAATAAGTGTTCCCTCACCGAAGATTTATTCATCTCCATACTCTCTCATCTGCCTACCCTCCCGCCCTCCCATCCACCCTTGAGCGTTAAGTGGAGTGGTAGAAAGGTTATGAAACGACGGAACCTCAATGGAAGTAGGTCAGCCAGGATCTCATTCTCCTCTGAAGTCACGATATTGCTGACTTATGAATGTTGCCTGAACGTTATTTGAGGCGAAGATGAGCTGATACGGGAGTGTTTATGTGTGTGTGTCATGACTGAGGTGTGTGTGTGTGTGTGTGTGTGTGTGTGTGTGTGTGTGTGTGTGTGTGTGTGTGTGTGTGTGTGTGTGTGTGTGTGTGGTTTATCTTTTTGTATTTCTTTTTTTTTTGTGATCCGTTTTTTATATTGTTTTATAGCGCCTGTGTTTCATCTGTTGTAGCAGTGTGTATACTGATGTTTGCCTCGTTGCTCTGACAATACGTGCTTTCCCCTCCCTTCTCCCCTCTGCCTTGCTTCCCTCCCTCGTGACGTGCGGGGCGGGTCGGAGCGTGACACTGCTTGCTGACGATCATTGTGGGGCGTTCTACTATCACAGGCTATTTTGGGACGGCCTGCACCTTCCTCACAGCAAGTTCGGCTCTTTTTTTTCTGTGCTGGCGAGCTTGTAAGCCTTCCTGTGTGCGTGTGGGTGGGGGGGGGAGGGGGAAGAGTTATCATTTTTATTGTGGATCTGTATCACACTTGCTTGTCGTTACTATTGTTATTGACGTTGTTATTATGAGAGCAGTAATGATGAGATGGATAACGCAGTGCTAGGTGAGATTACGGAATAGTTTACAGATGTGCGATGCTAGTGACCAATACTAACACCAACACCAACACCAACACCAACACCAACACCAACACCAACACCAACACCAACACCAACACCACCACCAACACCACCAACACCACCACCACCACCACCACCACCACCACCAACACCAACACCAACACCAACACCAACACCAACACCACCACCACCACCATCAACACCACCACCACCACCACCACTACCGCACCACCAGCACGGCAACGGTAAAGAAAGATAAGAACGATTTCAATCCACACCAGTAATGCAGCTGATGAATAAGTGGAGACTGAGCTCACATGACGCCTTAGAAGAACACTCCACGTGACCACCACCACCACCACCACCTCCTCCTCCTCCTCCTCCTCCTCCTCCTCCTCCTCCTCCTCCTCCTCCTCCTCCTCCTCCTCCTCCTCCTCCTCCTCCTCCTCTACCTCCTCTACCTCCGTTGCCTCCACGTGAAAAAAAATCTTCTCTTGAACGATCCATGCGTTTCGTTGTTAGTGCGTCATCGCCCTCGTGCTGACACCGCCCCAAGGTGAAGAGGAGGGCGGTAATGGTGGGGGGGTGAGGTGAGGTGAAGGGGAGGCGTGTTGGAGCTGTGTTGCGAGTGGTGGATGGGAGATAGAGAAGGAAAGGACGATGTTGTGATAGGGAGAAGGTAATGGGGAGAAAGTAAAGGATAATGATAATGAAGAGAGTAAGTCTTGGAAGAGTGAGGGACCCTTGGTGTTATTAAGCCAAACTCACTTAATTTAGTTGTAGCGTCAAATTTAACATATTGAATTCATGTATATTTTTTAAGGCAGCATAATCGTGGAAATTTCATCCAAGGTCTCATTTCACTTTCTCACACAGAACGTGTAAAACATCTATAAAGGTAATAAGAAATACTCCATAATAACTAATAATTGTTGAATGCCGTTTTTTCCCTAATTTTAGTGTCATTTTGTTATAAACTTTGTATCGTTTCGCTGTGAGAGTGTGGTCGCTGTGGCACTGAAGAAGCAGAGGTGAAGGGGCAGGGTGTTGAAGGGAATGCAGGCGAAGAGGATAGGCGGTGAAGGTGAAGGGTGAAGGGAAGGTGAGCATGAAGGAGTGACGGTGTGTGTAGAATGAAGGTGATGTCTTTTTTCTTCGATTTCTTGGCTGTATTACGTTTGGGTGACGTCTCAAAATCACGTGAAAAGTCTGCTGTAGAAATAATGTCAGACCTACCATTGAAGTATTGGATATTCATTCTGTTTTTCATCTATTTATTCATTTGTTACGAAACTGAATGAATCTCACATGTTTTGTTTATATTCAAAGGACACACATAACGTTCATAACTCAAAATGGAAAACAAAATACTGATAATTCCCGCTGGTTATGTTGTAAGCCTCGGAGTAGCTGGAGTGGGAGGCAGTGTGGGCAGGACCAAGCGGCAAGTGGCAGTGAATGGGACGCAGGTGGTCTGTTGTGGGTAGTAAGTTGTAAGATGTATTTACCAAGGCAACTCAGCTACTGCACTGCCTTACCGGATGACTGGAGACGGTGTGAGAGAGAGAGAGAGAGAGAGAGAGAGAGAGAGAGAGAGAGAGAGAGAGAGAGAGAGAGAGAGAGAGAGAGAGAGAGAGAGAGAGAGACAGAGACAGAGACAGAGACAGAGACAGAGAGAGAGAGAGAGAGAGAACGTAGTGACAGGTGTATTTGGGTCACACAATATGCCTGATTTATCTTACATTTTTCACCGTGATTGAAAAAAAATATATACGCATTTGTAGCTCTCTTCTATCTATTTCCTATTTTTCTTCTTTTAGTCAAAGGAAGGATGTATGAGGGACTAGCATGTTAGATGAAAACACAAGTATGGTTGTATTACATGTATGTTGAGATGCTATTGATTAGTGGTGTTGTGTGTCGCTTGACGGATGACAGACACAAATACAGCCAAAAGTATGACAAACATTCATGATCAATGTTGATGGGAGGGCGGGGAGGTAAAGAGGAAGAAATAGAGGACGAGAGATGACATCGATAATAAAGGAAAGGGGGAGAAGCT
>JAXIVD010003911.1:27500-32500 GCA_036785275.1 Cancer borealis
GGAACCATCACGTTTCTGGGAAGATATGGGAAGGATAAGGTTTACACTCTTATCATAAGTCAAATATCTCCTCTACGATACTAATTACTTTGCTAAGAGCATTGTCCCCAAAGATAATTGTCTATTAAGTTTAATGCACAGTCTTTAACACCTCCCATCGGAAATTTTTGCGATTTCTGTTTTTTTAGGCTCAAGCTATCAGATTATCTTGTCTTTTTTTCACTGTTTCACATTATACTAAGAAGACAGTCTGAGTTTCTACTAGTGTTTCTTTACAGCACAACCTCCGTTGTCTTGACATGAGAGTGGCTCTCTTGCCTACCAGTGTTCAGAATTTAAGAGAGAGCGAGAGAGAGAGAGAGAGAGAGAGAGAGAGAGAGAGAGAGAGAGAGAGAGAGAGAGAGAGAGAGAGAGAGAGAGAGAGAGAGAGAGAGAGAGAGAGAGAGAGAGAGAGAGAGAGAGAGAGAGAGAGAGAGAGAAAAAAAAAAAAAAAAAAAAAAAAAAAAAAAAAAAAAAAAAAAAAGAGAGAGAGAGCAGAAAGTAAGTGTTAAATAAGCGAGGGTACTGAAGTGAAAGCAACTGATGATTTTATGGAATCAAAGCAATTTTAAGAGAACAGAAAATAACTTCCAAAGAACAACAAATTTTTTTGACAAAAAAGAGAGCAATTTTGAGAGTACAGGATAACTTTGGAAAAACAGAGAATAGGTTTAAAGGAAAGAAGGATAGCTAAACAGGCAATTTTTGGAAAAAAAAAAGATGAAAGTTTTTCGAAGAAAACAGGACAGTTTTGAGAAAACAAATGGCAGTTGTTACAGAGCAGAGGGTATCTTTCTTTACATCATATACCTTAGGGGCCGGTAGGCATTAATGGAGGCTTTTTGATCGTCGGCCTCCGCCCTTTAGTGGCTCAAGGTTTTTAGATTTTTTATAATCACGCCTCGAATTACTCACGTTTTCTCTGATGATGAGTGCGAGAGAGGCTAATTGCTGCAATGCCACAAATGTATATAACTTTGCAAGTCCCTTTTGAGGACAGTGTATGATAGCAATTTTGGGTAATCTTTGGCCACTCAGCAGTAATACCAAAGAAAAGTGGCCAGTAGATATCAGGGATCAAACCCGTGACTCTAGGTCTGCATGCCCGAACGCTAGCCACTCTTTTACCGCCTACTAATGATAATATTCGGAAAAAACTTGAGGATCTATAAAACTCTAAAGTCACAAGAACGACATAAACCACAAGACTTGGTAACACATAGAGTCAACAATATGACTTTGTCATATTGTTCCTTTCAAACATTTTCTTCATTCACTAAGGCGGTAAGGAGGAAGGGAAGGGACTTTTTGTCAAAGTTAGTTAGATTTTCCGTCTACTTAGTGAGATACCGAGGCTTACGTAAGGAAGCGAACCTCCCTTGTGTAGTCATCAGTCAGTAATTATGTCGCTGTCATCATTATCATCATCATTTTCATCACTGTTCGTAAGAAAATCATCATGGCCTTAGGACCAAATTTCTGGTCCTTATTTTTACTTTTAAACTGAATGGACGTAAACAGATTAGTACCGTCTTGTAAGGCGTTATGTTTGCATTACTCGATCACTTTATGAAGGAGTCCGGAATAGGTGTATGTACAGGACGACAGCGTATAACCTGTAGTGATCTGTTACGTCAGGAGTCTGAGTGGAGAAAAATCTGATTTTTTTCCACCGGAAAGTCACATAGATACGCACAAATTATTGTAATTGCCACACAGCTGTCAAATTACAAAATGTTGCTGATATACAATAGCTTTTCCTCTAGCTTATCCTTGAGCATTCAGTTGTGTAACGGATAAGCAGCTGCGAATCCGGCGGATAGTAATCACGACCTGAAATAGACGCCCTCACCTTATCATGGAACTGATACATCATTGTGGCTTATGTAATTGTTTAATTGTTTAGGTTTCGCCAGAAATTTTTTGCTGCGAACGTCATGTGCTAGATGAGGCGAGTCACGGAGACAACAATACATACAACACGTGACATCTTGAGAGGAAGCGCAGCAGCTGCTATCAGCCTATCGAATACGATAACGACTATACAGAGGAGCAATGTAACGTTTGGCTTAGTTTGTGCTGCTCAAAGAAGACGAGGTAAGCAGCAAGTAGGGCAGCTCCAACTCTAGGCTAGCTAACCCAGTGTGTATGCTTCTCCCTCTCCAGCTCACCCTCACAAACACGCTACCTTGCCTCTCAATGCCTGTGGTTATTGAAGGTCGCACCATCAGTCTTTTTGCATTGTGTCACAGAAGAGCTGTTGACAGCTTTCTCGTCGATGGCAGGATCGTTGAGCTTCTCCAGTATCTCCTGCGTGGTGTGTCTCGCTCGTCATCGTAATGTGAGAAAACTTGCTTCCCTAAAAGCCGGTTCTTGTCATAACCCTTCCCAACATTGTTATCTTATCAGGGGCGGGTAGTAGGGAGGATCGTATCTTTGGGGGGAAATGAGATGCTACACCTTTTGTTACTCGTCATTGTGTAGTGTCAGCGTGGCTGGCGTCCAGAGAATCGTGTGTATAGTGCTGGAGTGTTGCTCTGAACATGTAGTGGTTGTAATGGTGATAGTAGTGCTGTTAGAGCCTCCAGGCAACTGAACTGTTGTTAGGAAAACAGGAGACTTATACCAAGACATATACACATTGTCATGGGGGAAAAAAATCGAAATTTGTTTCTCCTTGATGACAAGTGTTGGGATTTTTATACAGATAGTAAGGCATAGATTACTTATCCCCTCGGCCACGAAGGCTACAGTGACCAGGAAGCCATCACATTGTGATCTTGAATGTGAAAAGTCTGTTATTACGTGGCGTTAACCAAGGAACGAAACATTTCCATCTACGACCACGTGATTGTGATTCATTAATATAATAGCGGGAATAGTTTAGTGCACTGTGACACCTAGAAAAAAAGTGATACGTGGTCATCAGCTCGGAACAGCACACGGCAGGTCATGCCAACACAACATACTCTCCCGTGCTGGGCTGCTGGCGTCGTAGATCTGTAGTCCAACCCCGTGGGTGGGGTTCTGGCAGTGATGTTTGCATTCACGTAAATTTGTTCAAATCACCGCTGAAAGTGTTACAAACACAGTGATGGCTGTCGGGGATACATGCAACACTCAATACTGGAGTAGTAACACGGGCAGTTGCTCCTGCCTTGACTTAGTGGTCATTGGTTAGTGAATTGGACGGAGGAAAGAAGCTGCTGTGCCATCATCGTCCCGCCATTAAGTGTATGCGAGGGGCAACACAGACTTCATTACAATAATTTTATAAAGGAATGCCATTTTTAAGTGCAAAAACTAAAATCATAACAATCAAGCCTTAATTTAATATGAAATATGAGTATACATATGTATTGCGTAAACACCATATGACGTTATCTGTTCACACTGACATCACGTTGGCGGTTTTACAATGCTTATCGTGCGGCGTTGAGCTATTGTGTAATTCTTGCCAGCAGGTTTGTCACACCTTGTCACGTAGTCATCACCAGAAGTTGAGTGATAATAGTTACATGAATGATGATTATTATTGTTATGATCATTTTTGTTATTATTGTTATTATTATTGTTTTTTTTTTTTTATCATTATTATCATTATGATGAAAATCATCTTCCTATTACTATTGTTGCTAATACTACTACTAGTACTATTATTACTAGTAGTGCTACTAGTAATAGTAGTAGTAGTAGTAGTAGTAGTAGTAGTAGTAGTAGTAGTAGTAGTAGTAGTAGTAGTAGTAGCAGCAGCAGCAGCAGCAGCAGCAGCAGCAGTAGTAGTAGTAGTAGTAGTAGTAGTAGTAGTAGTAGTAATAGTAGTAGTAGTAGTAGTAGTAGTAGTAGTAGTAGTAGTAGTACTAGTACTACTACTACTATTACTACTACTACTACTACTACTACTACTACTACTACTACTGCTACTACTACTACTACTACTACTACTACTACTACTACTACTACTAGCACCACCACCTCTGCTGCTCCTCATAGTAATTACTGCTTTTGTTCTACTACTTCTACTATTTTTACTACTACTACTATTTCTACTACTACTACTATTTCTACTACTACTACTATTTCTACTACTACTACTATTTCTACTACTACTACTTCTACCGCTACTATTACTACTACTACTAATACTACTAATACTAATGCTAATGCTACTGCTACTACTACTATTATTATTACTAGCAGTAGTAATGATGATAATATTTTTACTACTACTACTACTACTACTACTACTAATAATAATAATAATAATAATAATAATAATAATAATAATAATAATAATAATAATAATAATAATAACAATAGTACTTCTGCTACTAACAAGCCATTGTCATCATATTGTCGAAAACACGAAAATCAAGACAATGGTTTTCGTAGGTGGGCAAGGACCTTCTCATGGGTGGCGGGACAGAAGGAGCTTGGCCTGGCCTGGCTTGGCCTGGGCGGGGCGAGGCGGCAGTAGTCTGTAGCAATGTGTGGCGCGGGCAGGTAGCGCGGCGCTGGTTCTCCTTCCCTCCCTCCTGGATTCACTTCCTCCCTCCATTTTTGTTACCCCTTCCACCTCTCCCTCTTCTCCCTCCTCCTTCCCCTTCCCCTTCCCCTCAGAATCCGCCCATTCCCTCTCCATCAACAAGACGAGTTCCCTGACTAGTCTGTGTGGTGACCCTCAAGGCTGTGCTCCTTGTGCCTGGTAATGTGTAGATCTTGTTTCTCATTCAAAAAGTGCTTCTCCAGGTTTACGTCAAGTGGCCGTCGTCATCATTTTCCTTAATACACCACTGGATTTGCGTACGCAGAGCTGAGTTTGAAGTTTTCCTCCCCGAGTAAAGAATAAAGTCTTTTTCCGTCTCACTATATGACACTGACATATCTAATGAAGATACAGCACGTTCTGATAATCAAGGAAATACTAGTGCCTTGTGATTATTCGCCGAAAATAAACTTAA
>JAXIVD010003911.1:37500-40791 GCA_036785275.1 Cancer borealis
TTATCAGAATACTGTGCATGTTGATTGACTGAGTGATTGTCTGATCGAGTGTGTGATGTATTTGAGAAGTAAATGTCTTTATATAATTAACGATTGCGTTTCTCTTCTACTTTGTCACTTTAAATCCCTAAATTCATCCTTCCACCTCTGACTGTACTAACCATCCCGTTCTGGTCCTTCACAGGCATGCCCTGAAGAACCTTAGCCGCAGCACCCCAGCTATGTCCCCGTCAGCGTCGCCCCGCCACAGCGACAGCGAGGGTCAACTGAGGGTGTCAAAGGGCACGAAGAAGTTCATGAGGCACTTCGCGGAGGCTCCCCCCAGCGAGTGGGTCTTGAACTGTAAGTATTGTACACCTTCCTCACTAACCAACCAGCCTTCCATAACACTGAGGTGACAAAAGACTTTTTTCTTAAGCAAACGGAGGCAGACAATTATTTTTAAATGGAGGAAGCTCTCTGCTCCTTCATAACCATAAAGAGATAACAGTAAACAAAATAAAACATAAACTATTTAATATCATGAATATTACAGTATGTAGTATGACTGTGGTTTGTCACCATAAAATGTCTACTCACACTTCACTTGCCGTCTGATCGATTGTGTTGGTTTACCGTCGCTCAGGATAGCGGAGGTTGTCAGCTGTTTCCTGCAAGTTGTCTGCTACCGATGTTGAGGACGAGTCACTGTCTGTACATATAGTGTTTGCCTGTAAATTCATGTTTTTAATACATAGGTCTTTCTTTCGTTGAAGCATTCCCCGAGCAAACAGAAAGATACGCTCGAGAAACGTGTGCCGTCTGTCAGCCGGCAGTCAATCTGTTTTGACAGGCAACGGCCGCTATCCTGACCGTTATTGGGCGGCGTGGCAGCCGAGAAAACTGTTTATTTCATTATTTAAATTATCGAATTTATTGAATGGTAAGGTAGACGTGGGACTGAGACCCAAGGCCACCATGGAGACAGGTCATTTTGGGGAGAATAATAGCCCCCAAGATATACAATCGTTCTCCTCGTTGCGTTGATCAGCTTTTCGTAGATTTTAAATTGAACGAAAATGAACGAATGAGAACCCTTCCCTAACAACTTCATACTCCAACAGTAAGAAAAATCAACTGAACCGATGTATTTTTTTTCTATCTATTTTTTTAAGTGAAAAGGTAAATTTGTATTTTTAAAAATGCTAAGTAAACCTGACCATATTTAATGCGGCTGTTTGGAGTGAACTGCGGCTAATTCTCTACTTCCATAACAAAATAATCATAGACACTTAGGGTGACGTCACGGATGTCACACCAACCTGTATAGATTAGTGGGGAGGAGGGGGGGGCGGCAGACAAGGCGGTGTCTGGGGGCGGTTGGGGATGTCGGAGGATGGATTGAGTTTATGAGAAGTTTAACGTTGAGTTGGCTTCTTGAAAATATAAAATATGTTCATATTAGGTTCGCAGCCAAATGGCTAGCAATTTTTTTTTTGTGGAACCCAATATTGAAATCCCTTAGCATTCAAGGTCATCCATCCATACGTCATTCCTTCTTTGTATTTGATCATCATTAGTAATACACAAGTGATTTCAAACTATTGCATGTTTTGGATACGTAAAAATAGGTAAGTTTTTTTTTCTCGCCAGTTCACGTAATGTACTTGATTGAACCTTTGTATGAGTAAAGTCTGAACAATACCCACGAGTTTGTAAAACATTTTGAATCCATAACGAGGAGCTGCTGATTTGTAATACATTATTTTGTTTTCTAAGAAACCTTATTCGTATCGACAATTCTATGATACCGTTGAAGTGGCCCAGTATGAGCCATGCATATGTCATACTTGAGGGGGTTACCTGTACTTAAAATCATGAAAATAATCTTGGAGTGATACTGCTTATAGTACATACAACTAAGAATTACAAACCTGGTGGTGCTCTAATCAATCACATGTTAAGTTGTGTTGTGGTAAGGCGTTGAGTCGGATCATGTTATCGACACTGACGTGGCAGTAATCTTGATAACCTACCACGCGTAACAAGGACATATCAAAAGCAGGTTTATAAAGATCAAAACAGAACGTATCATAATGCATTACAGAGGTCAGCTTCTGTCCCCAGTACTTAAAGGACTCACAGTTGTTTTGATAAGTTCATGAAAACATTTTGGAAATCCTTCATGACAAATAAAGGCATTCACGAGACAGTAATAATGAGACAGGTGCTTACGAGACAGCGTTATTAAGTGGTAATGTTGTATAGTTAAGAAATGGTAATTACGATACAAAATTGGGTGTATTGAAAAAAAGAGAATGAAAGGGACACTACTACTAATACTAATACTGATACTACTAATACAACAACAACAACAACAACAACAACAACAACAACAACAACAACGACAACGACAACGACAACAACAACAACACCACCTACTACTACTACTACTACTATTACTATTACTATTACTATTACTATTACTATTACTATTACTACTACTACTACTACTACTACTACTACTACTGCTTCTACTACTACTATTACTTCTACTACTACTATTACTACTACTGCTACTACTACTACTACTACTACTACTTCTATTGCTACTTATACTACTATTATTTCTTCTACTACTACTACTACTACTACTATTACTACTACTACTACTATTACTACTACTACTACTACTACTACTACTACTACTACTACTACTACTACTAATACAACTATTACAACTACTACTACTATTACTATTACTACTACTACTATTACTACTACTACTATTACTACTATTACTACTATTACCATTACTACTACTGCTACTACTACTATTACTATTCCTTTGTACTCCTTTGTACTACTATTACTACTAATACTATTACTACTACTACTATAACTATTACTACTATAACTACTACATAATAATAATAATAACCTTACACATCTAATTATACTACAATTCTTCCTATATATATATCTTCCTATATATATATATATATATATATATATATATATATATATATATATATATATATATATATATATATATATACATACTACTACTACTACTACTACTACTACTACTACTACTACTACTACTACTACTACTACTACTATCACCACTACCACAACTACTACTATTGCTACTACTATTATTATTACTACTACTACTACTACTGCTACTACCACTACTATTATTAATATTATTATTACTACTACTACTGCTACTACCACTACTGCTACTACTACTACTACTACTACTACTACTACTACTACTACTACTACTACTACTACTACTACTACTAC